>JAULJZ010174266.1:0-23704 GCA_032270985.1 Heliamphora pulchella
TTCCACAGGTTTATATAGTTGCTTCATGTTTTGCTCCCTAGCTATGAGGGGTGTTCATAGCTCTTTACTTGCTTTCAGTGTTGTCCTATATGGGTCGGTTTTCCTTGGGTGGGGTTAGTTTGATATAGATTTATGTTTTTGGGAGCCTGTAGCAGTTTTTTGGGCCTGTTTTGTTTTCTTTCTAGCAGCAGTGGCTTTTTTTGATGACTGTGGGAGCCTATTATGTCTATGTTTTTCTTTCTCTATCTTATATGTGTATTAAGCCTTCCCCTTACGGCTAGTGTAAGGGAATGTGTGCGTGTGTGGGTGTGTGTGTTTTGTTCTCCTGTCGGTTCGTGCATGCTGCTTTAGGTTTGGGACTATTGCGGCTGGGCTATTTTTTGGCCATTTTTTGTTCTTGATCCTGGTGCCTTCTACTTTCATTGGGCTGTTATGGGCTGTTTCTTTATGGATGATCAGTTTCTGCACTTTATCTGTGGGCTTGTGGCAGCTGGTTCCTTTGGCCAGCTTTGATGTTGATTTGTTCTTGGTGGGTGGTTAGTGCTCTTTGCTGCGGTTTTGTTTGGGGCTGAAAAGGGCTCATGTTCTTGATTCATTTTGTTGCTGCGGTTCTGCTACTTGCTGTTTGTTGCTCCGGTTTGGCTGCGGTGTGTTGTTGCATTTAGGTGTTGGTTTGCTGTTGCGGGTTTTTGCTGCGGTCCAGTTCTGCTCCTTGATTATACGATTTGCTGCTGCTTGCTGCGGTTGTACTTTGCTGCAGTTGTGCTGTTTTTCCCATGCTTTTGATTGTTGCTCCATTGTTCATATCTCGTTATGGCCTTGTTGTCCTCTTTTGATTGGTTTTCTATCCCATTTCTCTCCGGGGGTTATGGTTTAGGCATCCAAGATGGGTTGTATATTTTGTTTGAATTTTGTAAGGCCTTGTTTGCCTCTTGGTTAGTTTGGTTGGTTGTGGCTTAGCCATAAAGCCTTTTTTTGATTACTTTTGGCTTTGGTTTTGCGGTGGTTTGTAAGGCCTGAGGTTTGCCTCTTGTGTCCATGTTTCTATTTTTTCTGTTATACTACATTTAATTATCCAAAAAAAAAATTATTAAAATAAAATTAAATACTAAAATCATGATTTTCAATAAACCAACCTAAACAATCTTCCACTTATGCTCAAAACAATGCTGCCATTCATATGACTCCCATGCCCTCTACATGACTATCAAAAGTTTTAGCCCGTAAGCTCTTTGTAAAAGATCTGCAAGGTTGTCTCCTGATGCAAGCTCTATGTCGGACCGAAAATCTGAGTCTGTGCACCCCAAAGGTACTAGACTGTCTTCCTAGTAAACCAACATATAATCCTTAGTCATTTTTAGGTACTTGATTATATATATTCTTTACCGCAGTCCAATGCTCCTGCCCTGGGTTAGACTGATATCTGCTAACCATACAAACGAAAAAGTAGATGTTAGGTCTTGTGCAAAGTATAGCATATATGAGGCTCCCTACTACCAAAGCATAAGGAATCGTCTTCATCTTCTCCATCTCATCAGGTGTCTTAGAAAACTGATCCTTGGATAGAGTGATTCCATGCTTGAAAGAGAGAAACCCTTCCTTGGAATCCTACATGCTAAAATGAGCAAGGATATTATCGATATACTTTGCTTGTGATAAGCCCAATATCCTTTATTTCTGATCTCGCACAAACTTTATCCCAAGGATATGACTGGCTTCTCCCAAGTCCTTCATATCGAATTGTCCAGATAACCATACATTAACTATAGATAATGCCCCCACATCATTTTCGATGAGCAAGATATCGTCTATATAAAGTACTAGGAAGATCACCACACTTCCGTCAAGCTTCTTGTACACACAAGACTCATCCAGACTTTGATCGAAATTATAAGACTTTATAGCTTGATCAAACTGAGTATTTTAAGACTTCGATGCTTGCTTAAGTCCATAAATGGATCTCTTAAGCTTACACAACATGTGTTCCTGGCCCTTTCCAATGAATCCATCTGGTTGTATCATATAGATACAGTCGTCAAGACTTCCGTTAAGGAATCCTGGCCCTTTGCAATGAATCCATCTGGTTGTATCAAGACAGCTTTCCTTAACGAAAGTATGGCTACCGGCGAAAAGGTTTCCTCATAGTCGATCCCTTCTTTCTGAGTGAACCCTTTAGCAACAAGTCTAGCTTTGAAAGTTTTAACTTTCTCATCTGCTCCTGTCTTCTTCTTGTAGATCCGCTTGCATCCAATGAGTTTTATCCCTTCGGGTGGTTCTACAAGTTCCCACTACGATGAGGCACTACCCATGTTTGTGTACTAGCAGTAACAGGCTGTGCAGAATTTGAACCCTGTGCATGAGCACCTTGTTCTTGATTTGCACCTTTCTTGATAATTCTCCCACTATGACAAGGTAATGGAATATCAGTGACTTGTGGTTCTTCTTCCGTTCTACTAGTATTTCCTCTTAGTTTTTCTAAAATAATTTTGCTATTGGACCTGTGATCCATAATATAATTCCTCTTCCAAGAATTGGGCATTGGTGCTAATAATGACCTTCTGATCATTAGGGTTATAAAATAGACCACCCATCGTTCTCTTGGGATACCCCACGAAGAAACAGACTTCCGTCCTTGGTTCTAACTTACCCGCGTTCCATTTCAGCACATGTGCTGGACACCCCTAAAAACGAATGTGTTTTAGACTAGGCTTATGCCCAGTCCACAATTCTGTCGAAGTAGAAGGTACTGACTTAGAAGGTACTAAGTTCAGACTGTAAGCTTTTGTTCCTAAAGCGAGTCTCTAAAACCAATCTGGTAAACTTGAATAACTCATCATTGACCTTACCATCTTCATAAGAGTCATATTCCTTTTTTTTGCTACACCATTCTTCTATGGAGTGCCAGGTTCAGTAAATTGGGATGTAATCTCCTCTGATGACAAGTAGTCCTTAAACTCTCCAAAGAGGTATTTCCCACCATGGTCGGATCGTAGTGATTTGATACTTTTATCCAAATGCTTCTCCGCATTCGCCTTGAATTTTTTGAATTTCTCAAATCATTTAGACTTACGGTGCATTAGGTAAATGTATCCATACCTTGAATAGTCATTAATGAAACTGACGAAGTACTCAAAACCACCTCTAGCCCAGATTGTCATAGGATCACATACATTAGAATGAACCAGCTCCAACGGTTCTTTAGCTCTATAGTTTTTGGCCGAAAAGAGCCTCTTGGTCATCTTACCTTCTAAGCAAGATTCACAGACTAGAAGTGGCTCAACTTCCAATGAACTCAAAGGTCCATCTGCTACCAATCTGTTTATCTTTTTTAGATTAATATGACCTAAGCGTAAGTGCCAAAGAAACGTTTAATTCATTAAAGAAAAAAACTTTCTTTTATATGGTAATATAGATATATTATTTGTTTCAGTTAGTTGCAGTATAGGAGAGATTGTAGTAATAATATAAAGATTATCCACCAATGTACTAGAACAGATTACCCGTTTATTATCCTTAATAACCACAGAGTTATTAAAATAAACAAAATATCCGTCTTTAGCCAATCTAGAAATGAAAACTAAGTTCCTTTTAATGGCAGGTACATAAAGACATTCTCTCAATATTAAATCCAATCTCTACCAAAACTGAGAGTGACATCTTTTACTGCAACTACTGTTACCTTTGTATTATTACCCATATGCAGGTAAATTTGCGCATCACTAAGTTATCAGATTTTCTGGAACCCCTGCAATGAATTACAGACATGATTAGTGGCTCCCGTATCTACACCCCAGGTACCGGTAGATAACACCGCTAAACATGTTTTCACAATCGGTAAACAGAAATTACCTTGCTAGTTCTTCCTTCTGAGAAATACTGGACATAATTTTTTTCAGTGTCGGGTCTGGTTGCAGTAAAAATATATATCTTTCGGCTCTTTCACACCAGTCTGTGGTCCACTAACTACCCTGAAAATCGTGTCTTCCTATTTCTGAACCTTTTTCTTCTTTATACCTTTCGGCCCAGAGGAAGAACCTTTTTAAGAAACAAACACATTTTTTGGTATTGAAGGAATACCATTTGTAGTTAAAGCTATATCCATGTTATTTTTTCAGTCAACAAATTTTGGTCCCGTAAGTTTGTTTTTTTTGAGTATTAAAGCGAGTGGATTGAAATTTATTTTAATCATGAGAATCGTATAATTAAAATACTGTTAATTATGATGAGCAAAAGTTTGAATTCATTTTAATTTGGTTCTCTCTACTATTTTAAAATTAATTCGCCAGTAGCCTGGTAACCTGAGAATAGCATACCACGATGGGTAGACGTCTGCTATTCTTTATTAGACCAAACATGCTAATTCTTTTTAATTTCACTATCTAGGCAATTGATCCTACCAAGTAAAATTAAATAGCTGACATAGTTTCGGTCCAGTATATAATAGCAGTGACTCAGATAGAGAGGATACTATTATATACAGCTAAGTGTTAACCATCACCTAATCCCAAATTCATCGCTTCGCAATGAACCATTCAGATGGAGAAGTGATCCACACTAATAATTATCCAGAATTATCTCTAAAGGAGATTTGTACTGGTGATACCATAATTAATCTGTCCGATGGGGAGGAAAGTCTTACTGCCAACCGCAAGGTTTAATTGCACAGTCTACAGACTGGTGATGGAGACCGTGGAATATTTTTGTAAATAAATTTCCTCTCCTGCTTAGATTTTTAAAATAATTTTGAGAGTTATTAAAATCTATTTAATTAAAATAAATTTATTAATTTCGAAAGTGACACGATCTAAAAGAATTAAATATCTTTCCGTGTACACGATTTCAAAGATTCTGATTCATCAAACTATTTTTTCGTGTTTAAATGCGTAACAAATAAAATTTAATAAATGCACAGCTTTTTCTTTAGCTTTTCAGCTAAGGTAGTGATTAAAGGTATTTATTTATTTTATTTTTTGTCCCGTATTTTTTGAAAAATAATAATTTATTTTGATTAAATATTTTTTTATTTAATTAGTTCAAAATTCAGAATTAATTCTCACATTTTTTCAAGATATCCGATTTTTAAAAAAATTATCTTTAAACATGATATTTTATAAAAAAATAAAATATTTAAAGTTTTTCCATTTTAATTAAAATTAATTAATTAAAAAAACTTAATTTTATTTTTTATTATAAAATATTTTAATTAAAACCAAAATTTTGAATTAATTAAATTAACAGGATAAATAAAACCAATATTTACCATTCACGCAGTTAATATAAAAAAAATTAAATATAAGATATAATAAATTTTGATTTTATGATCCATAAAGAGTCTCAGTATCCTATTTAAAATAAGTTTCCAATCTTTCAATTGCACTAGAATTCTACTATAAAGTCGCCGCAGCTTTTTGTTTGGAATTAAAAACTGCTTCTGTGTTGGTGCCGCACTGCTGGAATCCGTCGCTGAGGATTTGCGCTTATCACCGAAACAGTATATGGAAACTGTTTGGGAATTTGTGCAGCACTGATTCGCAGCAGCACTGTTGTGTGCTACAGCCTGCTTGGAACCGGCGCTGATTGCTTGCGCCACTTGGATTAGGATGAAATTGCTGTTGCCGAAACAATTTGATCCCAAAGCCAGCTTCAGTTTTGCAGGAAAACCACGCCCTGTTTGCTCCACAAAATTCGGCAATTGCACCATTGATGTGTTTTCTTTTCTTTTATTTTTTTTTTTGAAAAACATAGCAACAGAGTGTGCTGGTGCCCCTTGATTCGGAAATTGCTCCATTGCTCCACTGTTTGAATGCCACAGTCCACAGAGCCCTTTTTCCTTATTGAAAACCCACAGTCGCAGCAGCTTTTTTTTTGCGCCGCCTGGAAAGCCCAAACAGTATTGCCGTAGCCTAAGGTTGCATTTGCCAGCTGCGGTTTTGGAAACTGCTTCTTTTTTTCATTTAACCAAAAAAAAAAACTGTTTGATCAAAAAAAAATCCGCAGCTTTAATCTTGTTCTATGTTTGTCGACTGTTCTTCATTCTTCTTTTTTTTTGATTACATAAAATCAAAAAAAAAAAATACAAGAACTAGAAACCGAAAAATAATAATATTTACATTGATCCTATACTTTCGTAGAGTTCACAATCAATCTACCACGAACAACCCTCGTGGTTAAAAAAAATAATTAATCATCGTCCACGCATTCAATCAAGCATGAAAATAAATGACAATCATAAAATCAGAATTAGAATGCCAGCAAAACAAAGTTAGAAACAGTTCTAAAACTACCTGGTCCCGATAACCGTAAACAAAAAAAAAACAGCTTTGATACCAATTTGTTGGAGGCAAAACTGTCAAGATCATTGTTTTGCAAACGATTTTTGGTAAAAAATTAACTGGACGGGCAAACGCCAAAACGGGTTCCAGATAAAATTTTTGACTTCGAACGATCAAAATAAAACTCGTGCAACCAAAGTTAATTTAGAAAAATACCTTTTATCGATCGATTCTTCAACTACAATTTGATTCCAAGTTGAAGCTCCTATCAGATCTTCTACCGTATTCTCTTATCCGATCCTCGAGCGTAGTGTGGGTTACGGACTATCGAGAACTCATACCGACAGAACCTACATATCTTTCGTCTTGAAAGATAGAATATGATATATGATATATGAGATGTCAAACTGGTTCAGCCTACCCACATATATATAGGGTTACAACAGGAATTTAGGGAGTAATTATGAGTAAAATTTTCAGTGGAACACAGACACCTACCAGCGATTTCTACAATTATGGAAAGACACAGTGGCTTCTGCAATTTTCATAAAATACTAAATTATAGTTCACACCACTAAAGAACTACAATTGCACTATGACCAATAATCTCAAGACCTTTTCGCATTAAGCACCTGTTATTAAATGTTTACCATTTCTTCTCACGTTAAGATTCCCAATACCTGTCAATTAAATTTAATTACTAACAATTTAATTTAATCGGCATCTTGATATTTCTTAAACGCTTCTGCTTAACTTATTTGACCGCTGGATAATCAAATCCACCTGTATGATTTGGCTCGGTCAAAACTTATATGCATCCTTTAGGAGGTATCGTCAATCCCGATCTATCGGGACGTGGATTCCGTCAATAATTAATATTTTTCATATAAATAATACTGTTATCCAACTGACCGAGAATATAGACCCATATGAGATTGCAACCTCTAATGAATCAAAACAACGAATATTAAATATATGCAAATCAATAATTATTTTAGAATTAAGAGGATAAGCACTATTCATAATAACCTTGGGGTGTAAATTAATTTATATAGTCAGTATAAAATTAATTACCCCAAATGTCCCGTTCAATACACACAGTGTACTGGCACAAAGAGTCAGAATAATAGACGACACTATTATCTGTTCATCGTAACCAAGATAGGCCTACTAAAACTTTATACCATAGTCGTATCGATGGCATGTCCATTTCCATCTAAACTATGAATATAAAACTTATATTCTGCAAGAAACCTAAAATCTGGTCTTCTGTGTGTAAGCCGTACTTTACACACCAGATTAAATACTATACAGAATATCGGATATCTATGCATAATATTAAAAAATGATATACATACATTGCTCATGAATATTATCATAAAATGAAAAATTAATTTTTTTTGGGTAATTAAATGTAACATTAGAAAAAGAAAAAAAGATACATGTTTCCAAGGGACATTCCCCAGGTAGTTACAATACTAACCAACATAACAAGAAACAACAAAAACCACAAGACCCCACGTAACAGCGGGGGAAACTATCTAAAATATCATATTCCACGCACAACCCGCGTGAGAGGGAAATAAACACTAACCAACACCCCACAGGGTAGAAATACCAACCTGCGGTGCCAAAGAAGAAAAAAGTCTTTCAATGGTATTTTTTTGTCCCCTTTGTGTCCCCTAGCTCTTGCCTATATAAAGCAAGCCAAACATCCTCTTCTCTACATGATATTTTTGACCAAGAGAGGGGGAGAGACCAGAAACTCTTTGCTCTTGAGTGTTAAGGTGAGTTTGAGGGAGAAAATGAAGAAAAAGGAAGAAATGAAGGGAAATTTTCTAAAGCTAAGTCTTAATCCAGCATCCACCCTCCTCTGATCTCTTTTGCTTCGGTGGAAGCATTCTAATTTTTTGAAACTGTAGTCTGGCTTTGTGGGTAATTTGGCTGAGTGCTAGGTGGGTCCCACGTGGTTTTAAGTTCTATGGAGTTCGGCTATAGGGATAGAATTGTAACGGTGGAGGTACAGTTGGGCTCCAATTGCTTGTGTACTGTTGTTTTCTTCTGGTCGCATATGTTTTCTATTGGGCCCAAGGTGGTGGGACCCATAATAGGCAGGTTACGTGGTGGCGTGTGTGATTTGCTATGTGATGGGTCTCATGAACCATCATAACCTATTATTTACATGTGTTACACTTGTGTAATACCTCCAAAATTAAACGGTGGTGTTTTATTCGGTTATTAGTGTTGGGACCTACCTACTTTGGTGTGGATCTTGAGTGGTTCTTGGAGTAGGGATGTAGCTGTTTGTCTGCTTTGTCTGATCCGTTGGTAGAGTTTCCTTTGGGATAGCCTAGGGTTCTCTTGACTGGATTCTCCGGGGATATTCTACCTATTGCTTTGTTGACTTGTTGGGGCCTCCCACCGCTTCTGTTTAGTGTCCCTGTTTGTAGGGGATGTTAGTCTTTGCGTTAATAGGATTTGAGTTGGAGTTTCTAGAGCTGATCCATTTGTTGCTTCCTCTTGGCTGGCCAAGGGCCCAGCTACCTCTGGATCTTTACTCTTAGACCTCTGTTGGTTCCCTTTAGGTTGTCCATTTTTGATTTAAGGAACTCACCTTGGTATGGACTTATTTCTTCACTTCAGCGGGGTGATTTAGGCTCTATCCTTCCCTCCCTAGTTGTGGAGTGTGATTATCACTGAGAGACTGAGTTTACCTTGTTTGGGTTTTAGGATTTGCTCTTCACTTTAGTCAGATCCTTGGTGTCCGAGGGCTGGAGCCTTTCGAGGAGCTAAGCTTCAGTAGGTTTTAAGTTTTTTTGGGTTTGGATGACCGGTTCTACTTGTTGGATCTCTTTTTTCCACTTGTCCCTGTTTGAATTTTGGAGCCTATTACCTTTTGCGAGAGCCAATCTTCAGTAGGGATTATGAGTTATTTTAGTCTTTTTTTTGGGTAATTAACTGTGACATAAAAGAAAAGAAAAAAATACATGTTTACAAGGGGCACACCCCAGGCCTTGCATACCCAAAACATGAAACAAAGAGGACAACAAAATCTAAAAGTAACACAACCCGGCTTTAGGCTAAGCCGAAACCAAATAAAACAAGATTGCCAAAGATCGGTGCCCCGGACATAACTGAATATACTAATGACCGGGGAGCCGAGAGCAGCTAATAAACCCAAAAATAAGCTGGATTAGCCAGCAACAACTAAAGAACCGGAGGACATATTCCAAAGCAAAAAACCCAGAAACAACAAAGCCGCCTCCCACATCAGCCTATACATTACAACAACCAGTAGCTTCAAAGCCGCCCCACATTGCAGCTGCCTAAGGGCCAATTGAGAGGCAGATCTCCACTTCAACTAGAAACAAAATGTGAACCAGCAAATACACAAAATTATAGAGCCAAATCCCCACTGATAGGATACATCACATGGAAACTAGGGCACCACAAAGATTGGAATAAAGCATCCATCCATGCACAGCTGAAAATACATTTTATGAGAAAGTATAGCCAGCAAGCTGCCAATAAGAGGAGCCAAAAAAAATTGCTAAAATCGAAAACCAGTTGCAATGAAAAATCGGCAGGCTATGAACTAAGCGGAACCAGAGACAGGAATCTCCATTCCAAACACAAAAAGCTCCAAAAGAACTCACGAACACATCCCTTACACATGCCGTACGGGGAAGGCAATAATACAAAATACCAAGAAAAAAAAAATCAAGAACGTGAAACACCTCCCCATCTGGAAACACAACCCTGCGGATTCTATAATTACATGATAAATGGTGCAAAGAAAGTCGAGAGAAGGCACCAGCAGCCAAAAACCACAACTCCCAACAGTGAACCAACAAGGAAGCAACACTAAACATAAACTATGGACAGCCCCCATTGATAGGAAAGAGAGCAATATATACAAGTCATATGAACAAGGGAGAAGGTTATGAACAACCCTCATAGCTAGGAAGCAAAACAGTAGAACTTCACAGAAAAGGAGCCAGCAACCTCATCGCCGCCCTAAAAACTAAACCACAGGGGAGAGCTTCTCTCTCTAGAGAAAGCTCTCCTCAGGGCTCTCTTATGGCAAACGTGATGCAGCAAGGTTCTTTCATAGTGCTCTGTCTATAATCAAGCCATGGTGGATGATGATTCATGAGGAGCAGTGGATGATGATTCATGAGAGTAGTTCTGTTAGAAGGTCTGCATCATTTCAAAGCAGATCAAGTATGCTTTTTTGATTTTTTGGTTACTTTCTGATTTGTTGGTATTTCCTTATGAACGAGAAGCTAGTTTTTTGGTATTCTTTGATTAACCGCTATATATGGAGCATAGCCGTTGGAGCCTATCGTTCATGACCACTTTAAATGGAACTTGCTGATGAGAAGTTGCTGGTGTGGTTGCTGGACGCCATGGCTAGTCACCGTTACGGTGAAATTGTTTTTAACTCCGGTGAACTGAGAACTTTGGTGATCGAGCTTGGGTAACCGTTGAGAATCCACTGGTTTTTTTGTAAAATCATTGGTGTTTTGCAGTGGAACAGATGCAGTTTTTGTTAGGGCAAGATCGAAAGATGAAGATGCTTTCGTCTCATATTTTGAGAAACCGCAGCGCCGGTGTTCGGTTCTGCCTTTGCTTACTGTGGATCATTCCATTTCTTGTGTTCAGACTGTGCTTAAACCGGTGTTCGGTTCAGGCTTTGCTGAGTGGCTTTTAAATTATATTTCGAAGTTTCTAGTTGAATCAATGGAGTTTGTTTCTGAGAGGAGTGCGTAGAAGATGAAGTGGAAGCCACGCGCTAGATTGCTGTTCGACTAAACCAGATCGGTGGTCCAAAGATCACCTGACAACAGTGCGTTGGGCAGAGGGTATGCTAGGGCAGAGTGTGGGAAGACGCAACACCTCTGGTGCCGCCTGTGCCGCTGGAAGTGGTGGATCCCAGCTTTTGCTCGGTGGTTTTTAGGTTTGATGGATTAGTGATTTTTAGCTCTTATGGGTCTCACGTACATTTCGCTTGAGCTAGCGGGGTGTAAAGTAGTGATGTATAATCCAGCTGGTGGTTATTTCTCTGTGGGACCCACAATCCATTAGTGGGTTTTAGACCCGCGGGTGTTGGAAAGCTTGAGCTGTGGATTTGGATATTGTGGGCGATTTTGACCAATGTGGGCTGATTAGTGGAGTGTGGGGGATCCCATGGCAAACCTCTAGAATTAGAGACCTGTGTCTTATAGCACACGGGTTTCATTGAATCCATGGTGGTTTCATTGGTAAATTGGTTTGGCATACCATGGGGCGTGGGCTAATTGCTTGCTATCTAGTTTTATGGGTCTCAAAAGCCACTTGATAGATTCCGCTGTGTGTTGGTATTGTGAACCCACAGGTTAGTGAAAATGGATGGCTTAGTGGGCCAAGGGAGACAAATTGTAGAGATGGCTATAGCTTGGTGATTGTCACTGGGTTTTGTTTTGATCCTCATTTGTTCTTTTCAGATCTTTATATTGTTTGGGATGTGTTCGATTTCTCACTTGCTAGGACGCGAAGATGGGCTCAATGGTTTTTCGAGCGAAGGTTCTCCTGCGTAGAGAACCAGTTTCTTTAACTTCTTTAGCTTGTGGGGGTTTTGGTGCTTTCTATGACAGTTTGGGGATCGATTTGACTTATGAGGAGTTTTGGGGGCCGATCATTTATCCGTCCATGGGTTGTGAAGCCTACTTTTGGTTGGACCACCACCTTGTCTCTTGTTGGATATCTTGTTCTCTTGTTTTTGTCTAAATTTTGGAGCCTATTACCCTTCGAGGAGCTAGTATTCAGCAGGAATTAGGAGTTTTAGTAGTCTGGTTTGCTGATGAGTGTTGGTCATTTGTTATTGTACTTTGGTGTTCTTGTCCTATCCATGCGGGTTGTGCATGGAATTTGTTTTATTAGGTGTTCCCCCGCTGTCAAGCGGGGGTTGGGTGTGTTTTGTTATTGTGATATTAGGTTTTTTTCGTTTTCTTTTGGTTAAGTTGGTTAGTGATGTAACAACATGGGGTATGCCCCTTGAAAACATGTACATTTTTCTTTTTCTTTTATGCTATACAATTAATTACCAAAAAAAAAAAAAACACCTCTTCGCTGGGATTTCTTCCGTTTCGAATAGGTGAAAGCACAGGACCTGAGATACATAAAGAACCCATGAGAGAGCCAAAGGGTGAAACACACGCACCTAGAGACCTCACCCCCTCCACACATGTGTATCACTCTACACTCCAACAAAAGATATAGAAGCAAAACTCATAGCCATAACTATCCAAGCCACTACACAAGAAACAAACGCAATTTATAATCGTTAGTAAAATCTCACATCACTCACTCAATATAGGAGGTCACTCACACTCCAAACAAAAGATCCCAAACCTCACAGCTCCTAAACCTTCCACGGAACCCTACACAAAAACAAACTTACAAGGAATATGGATTAGGAACCTCGCATACACTCGCTCAGTATAGAGGAAACACTCAGCCCTCCAAGGAGGGGAAAGAGACAAAACCTCACACACACCCATGCGTGACGACCAGGCTGCAACAAGTAATAAACAGTCAGTTAAAAGCATTATTGGAGAAAATATTCATCATCAAGCTCCAATCTTCTTGGATCTCCTTATTAGACTGAATACAGGCACTCTCCTAATAGAGGAGAGCCTCTCTCTTATAATATTGGAGATGTCCCTAAACACACCCTCCCAACCCTTCTTCTTACCTTGAAATTTTCTGAGGTTACGCTCCTTTCAGATACAATAAACAGAGATGGACAGAGCCAATCTCCTAACGCTAGCCCCCAGGGATTTACCAACCACCTTAGTGGCAAAAGAATCCCTCCAGGCCATCCACGAACCCTCAATCCAACTTTTAGCTAAAATTTTAGTCCAAATAGTCTTAATAAAGAGGCAAGCAAAGAAAAGATGATCATGAGACTCGACAGCCCCAAAACAAAGGCAACAACTAACATCACACTCAAGCCCAAACATCCTAAGCCGGTCACCCGTACTAAGGCGACCCCTTACAGCAACCCAGAGTATAAAACTAACACGAGGAATGTGGTGTTTGAACCACACCAATTTACACCAAGAGTGCGTAGCCTTATGGACCCGAATCTCCTCCCAAAGGGACCCAATCGAGAATTTATTACCATTAAGGGCCCACTTGATACGATCAGAACGGGATGCATCAGGAAAAAAGCTAACAGCCCTACGCATCTCCAAAAGATCCAGCGTCACAGCAGAGGACCATCTCCAGTGGTCACCAGCCACAATCTGCTCGACCTTAGCCTCCAAGCCCATGCCAGAGTCATACACAATCCTAAACCCCCTAGCCTCAACCAAAGACCCCCAAGGATGCCAAGGGTCTAACCACAAGAAAGTTTCATCACCATTACCAACCTTGTAAAGGAAAAAATGCTTGACCAAAGGTCGAAATTGGAGGATCTTCCTCCAGCACCAGGAGGCCAATTGTGGAATCTTAACTGCCCAAAAGGATTTTTCACGGAGAACATTAGATTTACTCCATATGCACCACAGGGACATGTCCCCCCCGTTAACAAGAACAAAATATGCTTGGCCACCGCAGCTTTATTCCATAGAACCGAGAATTTAATCCCAAGACCACCCTCTTTACAAGGGACACACACGTCCTCCCAAGCGACTTTAGCATTAGAAGACTTCATATCTAGACCACTCCATAAGAAAGCCTGAAGTAAACTCTCAACCTCACGAAAAAATTTCTTGGAGAGGATAAACAAAGAGGACCAATAAACTTGCATGGAAAAAAGAATAGAGCCAATCAACTGGACTATACCAGCGTAAGAGAGAAACTTACTAGTCCAAACTTGGATCCTACCAGCAATCCTATCAATGAGAGGTTTACAATCTCGGTATGTAAGCTTGGTAGTAATGAGGTGAACCCCTAGATACCTAATAGGAAGCGAGTCCTCATGAAAATCGAGAACATCTAAAATCTCCTGCTTCAAAACACTTCTAACCCCAGAGAAATATATGTCACTTTTTTGGGGACTGGGGGAAAGACCAAACAACCACTGAAAATCATCCAGGACCTACCGAATAACTCTAACAGAAGTAACCTCTGCCTTGGAGAAGACCATAAGGTCATTAGCAAAGCTAAGGTGAACAATCCTATTCTTCTCACACCTCAAATGGTAGTTAAACGGATTCTCCTACCCGCGCTTCTCAAACAGCCCAGCCAACACCTCCATAGCCATAACAAAAAGATAGGGGGATAAGGGATCCCCCTGCCGAAGACCTTTCCTACCCCGAAAGAAATCTTTTAGCTCACCATTTATACCGATGGAGAAGCTAGGGGAAGTAATACACTCCTTGATCCGAGTAACCTTTCTCTCTGAGAACCCCATGCACCTAAGAACCTCAATTATAAAGTCCCAAACGCACATTATCATAAGCTTTCATGATGTCAACTTTAAGAGCACACCTGGGACCACGACTTTACTTATGATAATCCCTTAGGAGCTGCTGAGATAGGAAAATATTGTCCGCAATCCTCTGCCCCTTAGCAAAAGCTGATTGGGCAGGAGAAATAATCTCAGCCAAAGAGTCCTTGATCGTATTAGCAATGATTTTAGAAATGCATTTGTAAATAGTGTTGCAATAGGAAATAAGCCTATACTCCTTAATGGAAGAAGGGCTAGGGACTTTAGGAATCAAAGCGATAAGGGTAGTATTAATCTCCCGAAGGATATAACCAGAATCAAAGAAACTTTTAATCGCCCTAGTGACATCCTGACCCACAATGTTCCAGGCATCTTTGAAAAAACTAGCCGAGTAACCATCCGGACTAGGGACTTTGTTCTCTTTAAGGGACCACATGGTTACTCGGATCTCTTCCTCAGAGACATCTCACATCATACTAGCAACACTTTGAGGAGATAACCTCTTAGTGATAAGCCCATCTAAATCCCTGCTACCAATCCTATCGACACTAGACTCCGTACCAAGAAGACCCTGGTAGTAGCCAATAATGTGCTCAGAGATATGGTTTTTGTCAGTGAGAACCACCCCATCCTCTTCTGTAATAAAGGAAATACGAGGCCTGTTGCGTTAAAAGTTGATAGATTTAAAGAAAAACTTGGAGTTTTGATCCCCTACGTTAAGCCATTGAATTCTGGATTGTTGTTTGAGAAAACTTTCCTCAGCTAGGATAAGATCAACAAAAGACTTAAAAGTCTCCCTCTCCCTATCCTACAAGTCTTTATCCTTAGGGGTCAAATCAAGCTGACGTTGGTGGTCCTCAAGGATAGCCCTCTGGTTGGCTATACGATTAGATATGTTGCTATACGAATCCTTATTAAGCTTTTTAAGCTGAGCTTTTAACAACTTCCACTACTGATAGACCCTGTACATATCCGACCCAGCAATAGAAGTGCCCCAAACATCCTTAACCAAAGGGAAGAATTTGGGGCTCTTAGCCCAGAAATCAAAATACTTAAACGGCTTCCTAGACTTAACACGACTAACATCAATAACAATATCAATACGAGCATGGTTCGAGATACCAGGGGGTTCAAAGAAAGCACTAGATTGACCCATAGAAGTGATCCAAGCCTCATTAACAAGGGCTCAGTCAATCTTGGACTTGATAAAACTATCACCCTGCTGATTGTTACATCAAGTGAACTGAATACCACTGTACCTAAGGTCATCTAATTCAGCCTCATACAAACACTTATTGAAATCATCAATATGAGCCAGCCATCTACCACCCCCACCAATGCGCTCATTAGGATACCGAATAGCATTAAATTCACCCAAAACCAACCAGGGGGAGTTAGTTAGGCCAGATGCAAGGAAAACAATTTTATGCCATAGACTAATCCTCTCCACATGAGTATTCAGCCCATACACAAAGGTAATCCAAAAAGAGGTTTTATCTTCCAAAAAAGTGGCCTTCCCTTGGATCCATTGGTTCCCAAAATCAGTAGCGTGAAAGTTTACAAAAATAGGATCCCAACACACCCAAATGCGACCCAAAAGACCAAAGTCATAATTATTTGCAAAATCCCAGGTAGGGAAAATTTTTTCAAAAATAGAACTAGCCTTATCTTTTTTAATCCTAGTTTCATTTAAAGCAATTAATTTGGCCTGAGTAGACCCAACAAAAAACTTCAATTCATTTTGTTTAAAGGTACTATTCAAACCCCGAATATTCCAAGATGTAACAAACATACAAAAAAGGATTTAGGTGAGTAACCTTTTCTTCTCTTCTTGCCACTCGTCTGCTTCTTTGACCTTGAGTCCTTGGGGGAAGGTGGGGCCTGCTCCTATGCACTATCCAGCTCATCCAAGGGAGTAAGCGGTTCCGTTTCAGTACCATGTCCCATGAGAATGATCGGTTCCATCTCCAATGATGATTTGCTACGGGTGAGAGGTGACCGACCAACAATGCTTGCATTCCCACTACCTTTGTTGGCTTGAGGAGTTACTTCCAATGGAGGGTCCACCTGCTTCTCATGCTGAGTAGAGATATCATCAAAAGATTGCTTCGGTGATAGAGGTTGAGCAACCACCAAAGCCCCCTCTTCTTGTCTGGGGAGAGCTTCACAACGAATGAGGTCAGATGAAGAGGGCAAGTCCACTACGGGATCTCCATTCTAGGGAGTACCTTCCGCAAAATCAACCCCTTTTCCCTTAATAAGTTTTACCAATACAGTAAAAGTCACCATAAACCAGAAGTGGAGAAACTTTCATTAATAAGTTTTACCAATACAGTTTTCGAAAGCAAGAGAGGCTCGCAAGTCCTCGTCCTAAGAAACTAAGAGAGAAAACAAGCAAAATATTGAGGTACAACGAAGCAAAGTCAAATCCTTCTCTTGTTCTCATCTCCATCCAGTCCTACCCTGTGCTCTATCTCCACTTGTAGGTAAGCCTTGTAACTCTTAGAAAGCTCGCTGTCAAAATTCCCGCCAACCAGCATCCTCAGTCGAGCAGACCAAACCTGTTGGTATTGACCCAAGAAAGGGGCCCGGTGCAGAGAACTGTAAAGATGACTCATAGTAGCCTCGGGGCGAATCTGAGTATGACCCAACTGACGAAGAATGCGATATAAATGATAGAAAGTGGCTAGTTTCAAACCAACCAACAGAACCCCCGAGTGACCCACAGTCATGGTAGTCATAGAAGATATTTTCAGCTAGGGGCATAGCCAAAAGATGTCCTCCCCAGTCAGAGAACTCGGGAAATCCTACCAAGTAGCCTCGGTGGAGCACCTGTGATAAACTTGAAGACGAGTGAAGGATTTCACCCTATAACTGTCAGACATGGGCTTCTCCAGCAGATTCACTTTCTCTATCAGCCAAACCTTAGAGAAACAAAGAAAAAAGAGAGATGAGTGGAAAAATATGAGAGAATACAGAAAATAGAGAGCTAAGAAGGAAAAATATAGAGAAAAAAGGAGAAAAAAGGAGAGTTGGGTGGAAAAACTTGAGAGAAATATAGAAAAAGGAGAGTCAAGAGGCTGCCTGTAGCAAAAGTGCACTACTGGCAAAGTAAGGGGCACTCTCAACGTGGACTGTGTCAAGCCCAAGGTGCGTCTCAACAACAACTAACGGGACAGGATCCCGAACCTCGTAGATCTGATGAGACACATCTACCAAGGAAGAGCTAGCCCATTTGTCCGAGGGTCCTAAGAGAAAACGAGCCAGAAGACGGATGCAAAGAGCATACCGGCGCTGAAGTTGAAAAGAAAAGTCTCCAAGAGATCCACGAGGCCTAAAGCGATCCACCGTTAGTGCCACGTCAAGAAATCCATCGTGGGTAATGAGAGAAGCCTCACACCTGGAATAACCACAGAGCTGCATCAACCGTCCCTAGGACTCAAGAAAGGCGTGGGAACTATAACCTCTTCTCGGCTCGAAATCTCTAGAATGGTCGAAAAGTCCTCCACAGTCAAACATAATTCCTTGACACCAAAACGGAATGCGTGTACCTTGGGATCCCATAGTTGGGTTGCTCCTCGCTGAAGATACCAATCAGCCCTCAGAGTTTGCAAAGAGAACAGCGCATCCAGATCAAAGTTGAGGAAATTTCTGCACTCAACTGGGGAAAAGTCGCTCATCTAAGCCAATAGAGAGTTGTTATAAGAGTGGGCCATGAAGGATACAAGAAAAATACAATATATCCAAAATAGTAGGGTCTGGAATAGTTGCCTCCTTTTATAGATCCAAAAATGTAGGGAACCCACAGAATCTGCTCAAAGTTTCACTCCAAAAACTTTTATCACGACCGCCGCCTTTTTCTCTATGCCGTTAACTTCTCACCTCACGGTTGTTATGTTATCCTCCCAAACCTTACGGCCATAATATCCCAATGTCTAGGTTGTGAACTTTTCCCCATAAAAGTTTAGGCTGCCATATCCAAAACCAACGGCCGCAACATTTTTTTTTGTAGAAATTTTGACTGCCTGTCCCCATTTTACTAACATGCCCCAAACTGTGGTTACAAACCTATTAGCAACTCGCAACAAGAAAAGCACTTTATATGGCAAGATTACAACCCATGAATCACATCACCATGCATAATAGGAGTCTAAGCTTTCAAAAGTCATTTTCATAACATAATAACAATCAGGCATCCATGATAATCAAAAGTGTAAACCATAGGGCACGAAGGCCCAACCCATCAAAAGTAAAAGTAATGTGCGTACGTGAGTCTTGGCATGTAAGCCAAAAGAATAACCATAGGCAT
Source organism: Heliamphora pulchella (assembly GCA_032270985.1). NCBI lineage: Eukaryota > Viridiplantae > Streptophyta > Magnoliopsida > Ericales > Sarraceniaceae > Heliamphora > Heliamphora pulchella. Next base: position 19,019 of record JAULJZ010174266.1, read on the forward strand.
GCAGGCCCCATCCATGGTATTTGTGCAGTGTGTCGGGAATAGTATGTTAGTGTATATTAGAGCAGTGAATCGGTGAGCATAAAAAACCAGTGTATCTGTGCTGTGAGCCGGAGTAGTAAATCTGTGTGGTACGACAAGGTAGAGTAACAAGATGTATCAAATGGGCACGCAGGCCCAAACAAGAATAGGAACGTAGGCCTCTATATCTAGTGAGAAGAAAAGAAAAGAAGATCATTAGCAGTAGGGGGAGCACAGGTCGGTCACTATCGCCGGGTCCTCTTCCTCCAAACGACGTAGCCTCCCTGAGATGACTCATCAAACGATCTCGTTGAACCCGTCCCCTCCTCTCTGCCTGTGCCAGTCTACGCCGCACTGGAGGTCCCGACTGTAGAAGAAGTAGTAGCAACAGAGGTGGAAGCAAAAGTCCGCGCTGGCGTTGTGACTGGAGCAGCAGGTGCTGTGCGATCGTCGCGAGTCCTCGGTCCTCCGTCACACTCACACTGAAAGAAGGAAAAGGGCGACATCAACTAAAGTAGAGAACTATAAGAAGAAAAGGAAAAATGCCCCTCGTATTCTTATTCCTTTTCTTTTATATTACATTTAATTACCAAAAAAAAAATGCAAAAATATAAATGTGAGCTAGGAAGGGTTGAGTACCACAACAGGGCCACCCCGAGGAGCAAGAGGCTCCATGCCCTGGGCTCGAAAAGTAGCATCCCAATGACGAACCAATACCCTTAGCATGGAGATTAGCGAAGGCACTGGTCGCACCACTCCCGAGGCATCTGTTAAGAAAGAACCAAGTCAGTACAGTCAGATGTCAGAATTAGTTATGAGAATAAGTGCATTCAGATATAAGGGGCAATACAAAAAATAGAAGGAAGGGTGTTATACCTGCTCAGCACTAGGGGAAGGAGAATCTCCTGGGCCGTCGGCTCGGGGATCCAGATTTGGTGAAGATTCCTGTCTACGAAGGTGTCCATTGTCCATGAAAACTCAGGGTGGATAGGGCCCGGGGCAGCAGAAGGAGGACCCCGCACGGCAGCATGGGCACCCATAGCAGGCATGAGCCTCTCTCGAGCAAAGACCATATAGTCACGATCCTCGCCCTCGATTAGCATAGCAGCATCAAGGCCCACCATGGCTCGAATAATCTCGACCGTGCAGAGGGTGTCAGTTTAACGCATCCCCACCAGAGGTGTCCTTGGGATACAAAAATGGTCATACCTCAGGGACTGCTAAACAACATGCTCGCTAAGGTACCACTCTCTATAGAATGGCCCCTTAAGCAAGATGCGAGTTCAGCTAAGCTCGCAGCTTCGCATCAAATCGGTACCAGCTCGCTCCTCCATGCCAATCCATATGCCTCAGCGAACCTAAAAGATCAAAGAAGCATGCTAGAAAGCAGTATATATACAAGGAATGAAAAGAACGAGCAAACAAGTGCAGTTAATACTTACCCGGTCAGGAGTGAGGCTATCCAAGAAAAGGCGGTCGTCATCTAGGTCCTTCCCGCCAGGCTTTGTACCTCAATGGCGTCTGGCCCATCAAAGTGCCCAGGGGATCACGAGGGGTTGTCTCAAGAATTCGCTGACTAGTGCATACCCAGGAACTCGTAGACCTAGAGCTGTAGAAAATCGAGAGGAGCGTCAGTATAGTTGAAACAGATATGCAGATATGGAATTAGAAAAGGAAAGCACATAAAGAAGATGTACCTCCTAGATATGCTAGTACCCCGCCAATGCTCAAATCAAAGGTCGTGGTGGCCGTGCTCATGTATCCGTACAAAGTGGCTAATGTGGCTCCTCCCCAATCGTAAGAGTCGATCTGGTCCACCACCACCATAGGAGTGTGAATAAGGCTATCCCATTTTTTATGTTTGGGAATAAGGCTATCCTAAACATATAGAGAAGGTATGCATGCGCCAGCCACTCGAAGTGGTGGACCTCTAAGCAGACGAAGGGGTGAAATGTCTTCTTCAGCTACGTGTATTGGATGCTCCCCTTGTCGATCAAAGAGGGCACGTGATTGAGAAGGTGCATAGGAGTTGTAAGGCTCTGACAGTTGTCAGGATCAAACGGGATTAGGTCGCCGCCCACTGGGATCTCGGTGATAAGGGAAGAGTCCAGAGGAGTGTGACCTCGAAGGTAGGCAGGTGGAAAGTGTTGGTAGTGTCCCACCATCGCTCGGTCAAGGTCGTGAGGGTAACTCGGTCATTGCTGGTCCCCTCCAGCATGGTGATAAAGTTGCCAAAACCAGCCCGATCAACAATCTCTCTGCTGCGAAGAGGGAGTGCCATGTACCAATCCAAAACGTCCGAGGATCTGGTAAAACCTCGAATACGAATCCTTCCCTGAAACGAAAACAAGACAAATATATCAGTAAATGGGAATAATAACAAAAACAACAATAAAATATGTGAAAGATAGCTGAAACAAACAAACGATAATCAAAATGACAAATTCGACAAATAGATCCCAAAACGGCTATAGGCAACCCTCAGGATTCAAAATTCAAGTTCCAATCATCGGAAAATGCGACTTCTTTACAACTTGAAATTTGTTCTTTTGTTCTTAAAAGATGGTGACGTGATTCAATCCATTAAAAAAAAAAACTCCATCAAAACCAAATTCATTTCAAAGAAAAAATAAAACCCAAAACCAATGATTCACTTCACGCAATTTCAAATCAACTTCAATTTTGAGCATTAAGAATCCAACCTCAAATCAAAAGTCCAAACTAAAATTCAACTCTGCTCGAATCTAGTTCAATTCAAAACACAAACCTAACCTATCCCGACACAAGAACTAACAAGTTCAATCCAAGTTCCATAAGATCCATTTCGATTCAAAATCCAAACTTTTAAAGTTCAATTCAACTTTTAAAATCCAACCAACAAAACTCCTGAATTTGACTCATTCCAAACCCACAACCCAACATGGTTTCTATTCAAAGTCAATCTGTACAAGAGACTTGTTTTATTTAAAATTCAAATCCATTTAACGCAAAGTGGGATTACGTCTTATTTAAAATTCTAGGATGATTTCTATCTCAAATTCAATTCAAACGAGCCCCATTTAAAAAATGTAACCTAACTCAAAAGTCAACTTCAATTTCAATCCCATTTCCTTTAAAAATCCAATCTAGCCCAAACCTAAAAACCCAAGTCAATCTTAAAAATATCTGAATTGAGGCAGCGGGCTTCCCTCTCTAAAGAAAGCTCTCCCAAGGCTCTCTAATGGCGAAGACTCTCTAACGGCGAATGGTGATTCTGGTGTTCGATCTGTACATGGTTTTAAGATTTGTTGTTACGACAGCATGCTTGGGCTCGGTTTAATATGTTGGTTTCAAAGCTTTCGAACCAGTTTGGTTGTGAAGTGCAACAATGCTTCAAGTTAGTTTTTTTATTCTTCTCGATTTGTACTGGAGAAGTTTCTTGTACCATTCCGGTAGCTTTGTTCTTTCCATGGAGATGCTTTTGGAAATGTTTTTTTGGGATGCTCTGATTATGTCATAACCTATGAGTTTGCTGGTGTGTACCTATGTGTTTGCTTATGAATGGTGGTGTTTTTTACCATGACAAGTTTAGTTCAAGGATCTTGCTTTTCCTATGGTGTTATGAGCTGGTTTTGTTATGGATCAATGCTGGTTTTTGTCTATGACCTGTTTGAAACTACAGAGTATTTTTGAGTATGGTGGTTTTGTTTTGACTGAGGAGATTTCTGGTTCGGTGGATTTTTATGGCTTGTGGTGGTTTTTTGGACTAAAAGATGATGGGTCGGTATTTAAGCTCTGCTCAAAGACATTCATGGTGTTAAAACCATGTTCTGCCCTCAAACACATGGTTGGGTGTTCTAAGCTTGACAGAGCAAGCTTTCCCTGAGCTCTCATGGCGATTTGGTTTGGGAATGAACCCCTTCTTGCTAATCGTTTTTTTTTCTAATTTTACAATATTAGTTCTATCGTGTAATCTTGTCACCGACAAGTATTAATATTCCTGAAAAAGAGTGTTATTCAAATCGTGATGTGTGTAGTAGGTGTTTCTTCCCCTTAGTCTCGATAAACCAGATAGATGTAGTTTTGTGGCTCAGTAGTTGTTCCTCTACATCAGAACTTCTACTTGGTATACATGGAACTAGATTAGAGTGGAAGTTGGAAGAAGACGAAGTGGATCCCACACTCCTAATTGCACGTGGGCCAGCATTTGGGCAGTAGCAGTTTGCTGAGGCGCAGGCAAAGTGGGCAGCAATCTGCGTTGGGCAGTGTGGTGGTTGTATGCTAACTGTTGGGTTAGTTTCATGGGACCCGCAAACATTAAATGCTAGTGGCGAGGTTATTTTGACTCATCTGTAGTGTGGGACCCGCTTATAATTTCAGAGGCTATATTATGGATTCTTCGTTGCTGTGTTTTGCCAAGCTTCCTTTGTGAGATCGAATTTCAGAGGCTTCATGTTCAAGCTCATTGCGTGAGCTTAAAATCATGTTTTCTATTTCAGTTCTTTGATGTTGGTATTCGTGGACATTAGTCAGGGAAAGCTTTATGGAGTGTTGAAGCTTAGGTGAGTTGCATCAATGGAGTTTAATTAGCAGGTTGGGTGTTGTGGTGATCCATGGAGAAGACGAATCTCATTCACACGCGAGTTGGCGAGTGGAGTTTGAGTTTTTGCTAAAAGCAGTGTGTTGCAG
>JAULJZ010174277.1:0-23700 GCA_032270985.1 Heliamphora pulchella
ATAATAAAAAATATACATGCTCGGTGATCCAGAAAATACATCTTTATTAACTTTCAACAATTACAATAAACTGAAATGACAGAAAAATAAAATAACAGAAATAACAGGAATAGAATATGCAAACCGAGTCCTACAATCGCAGTTTCCTTAATAATGATTTATCGCCTACCGATGGTGTTGTAGGTTTTCCACTAGCGTCACTCTCCCAAGATAAAACGGCTACAGATCGTTGGAACACCACCACGGATCGGCTACGAACGTACTCCATCTGTCTTTTTCTCTCTTACAGCTTGCAATATAATCTCAGAATTGTATCTCTCCTTTCTCTGTCTCTTTTTCACTGCTACTGAAAACTGAATGGGATGACAGCATATATAGGCATTTTTTCATGGAGGGGGTTACAGGAGAATCAATAACCATGAATGGTATTAATTTTCAGGATTCAATTGCCAATTGAATGGCGAATTCAATTGCAGTTGAATTCTGTTATTGAATTCTGGAATTCAATGGTCAATGAATTCACAAAATTCCAACATCTTCAACAAAAGGATCTTAGTTGTTAAAGAATCTATTTATGTTGTATTTGATGAAACTAACATCAGTTCTTTCAAAGAATTTTGTGAAGATAACTTGGTTGATATAGAAAAAGGTGTTGAAGACATCTTTATCAAAGATCAAGAAGAGTCAGACCATGAGAAAACTATAAATGCACGGTAAAATAAAGTCCAACAGGCTGCAGGTACCTCAAATCAAGGAAATTCAAATTTGCCTAAGAAATGGAGGTATGCTCATGGTCATCTAAAGGATTTGATCATTAGTGACCCATCTCAAGGTATCAAAACTAGATCCTTTCTTCATGATGTTTGTGGTAATTTAGCATTTATTTTTCAGATTGAACCAAAATATTTTGAGGAAGCTGAAAACGATGAATTTTGAATCTTAGCTATGTAAGAAGAGCTAAATCAATTTGAGAGAAATAAAGTTTGAACTTTAATCTCAAGACCTAAGGAACATTTCATCATTAGTACATAACGAATTTTTAAAAATAAAATAGATGAGAATGGAATAGTTCTTAGAAACAAAACTCGATTAGTAGCCCAAGGTTATAATCAAGAAGAAAGCATCAATTTTGATGAAACTTTCGCTCCTGTGGTTAGGCTTGAAGCCATTGGGATGTTGCTTACCTTTACATACTTTAAAAATTTTAAACTTTATCAAATAGATGTCAAAAGTGCCTTTCCAAATAGTTTTATTTCAGAGAAAGTTTTTGTGAAACAACCTTCTTGCTTTAAAAATCTTAATTTTTCATACCATGTTTACAAACTCACCAAGGTTCTTTATGGTTTAAAACAAGCGCCAAGACGTTGGTATGAAAGTCTTAGCAAATTCTTGATTGAAAATCAATTTTTAAGAGAAAAAATTGATACTACTCTTTTCATCAAGTTTCAAGAAAAAGATATACTAGTTGTCTAAATTTATGTGGATGATATTATTTTTGCCTCAACTAATGAATTTCTTTGTAAAAATTTTGCTAAGTGCATGCAGGGAGAATTTGAAATAAGCATAATGGGTGAGCTCAATTACTTTCTTGGATTTCAAATCCAACGACCACAAGAATGAATCTTCATAAATCAATCTAAGTATACAAGAGATTTGTTGAAGAGGTTTGATATGCAAAGTACAAAACCAATGGCAACTCCAACGTACTCTTTAATAAAGCTTGACAAGGATGAAAATGGTAAAACAGTAGAAGAAAAGAGATATAGAGGTATGATTGGAACTCTACTTTATTTAACTACGAGTGGACCAGGCATCATGTTCAATGTATGCATGTGTGCTAGATATCAAGTTAATCCTAAAGATCACATGTGACTGCTGTTAAGCGCATCTTTAGATATTTCTTAGGTACACAAAATCTAAGATTATTCTATCTTAGAGGAATAACTTCTGAGTTATTTGGCAATTCTGATGCAGACTTCACCGGATGTAAAATTGATAGGAAGAGTACAAATGAAACATGTCAATTCCAATAACACTCTTTAATGTCATGGTTTAGCAAGAAACATAACTCAGTTGCCTTATCTACAGTTGAGGCTGAGTACATTGTAGCTAATAGTTGTTGTGCACATATTCGTTGGATGAAACGACAACTAGAAGACTATGGTGTGTGTTTAGATCATATTCCTATTAAATGTAATAACACTAGTGCTATTAATATATCCAAGAATCTTATACAATACTCTAGAACAAAACATATTGAGATTAGACATCATTTCATTAGAGATAGTATTCAAAAAGGTAATATAGAATTTGAATTTGTAGGCACAGATCACCAACTTATTGATATCACCAAACCTTTAAATGAAGAAAGATTATGTTATATCAAAAGAGAACTTGGTATGCTATGTGCTCCAAATTGATGTTTAAATACCATACTTACAATGCTTGTTCAATGCTTTTCATGCTTTATTTTTATGTGTAAAAAGTGTCGACTCAATGCTAAAAAGGGTTGACACGTGTGAAAGTGTTGACTCAAAACTATATAGTATCGACACATTTTAATAAAAGTGTCAATTCCAAGTATAGTGTCGACTTGATTCGATATTTTGCTATCGGTAAAATTTGTGACGACTCACCTGTGAGGAGTGTCGACTCAATGAACTAAAAGTGTCGACACCCTGTTAAAACATGTCGACACAATTTTTATCCTTGGATACCCTCAATGTCGCGTGAAACATGTCGACTCAAATGAGATTAGTGTCGACACATTTCATAGAGTTTATATATTGGCGATTTCTCCCCCTTTTCTTCATTTGCACTCAAATTCTTTCAATTCCAAAAATCGTTCGCCTCCCTCTTCTCTCTGCACCTCTGCAAAACCTAGAGTCGACCCCTTCCGTCCCTCTTTCTCTCTCTCTCTCTCTCTCTCTCTCTTGTTTCGTCTCTTCCCCTCCCACTTTGACCTTCAACAATGGCAAGAACCATGGGTAAGGTAAACAAACACTCCGACGTAGGGATTTCAAGCCTTAGGGCTACGAAGAAGCAAAATCGAAGAAGGACAAGGCTGGACCATCCACCGTCACTCCAATCGAACCATCCTTAAAGTTTCAGTTCTTCAAGTAAAAGAATCTATACTTCCAGTCCTTAACAAACCGAAAGGTAATTCCTGGCCGATCTATTGATTTTTGATTTTTTAATTCAATCGAAATGAACTTCTCTAAATGGTTCACCGACCTTGGTTAGATGAACTTCCTGCAAATCCATCACATCCACTACCCTACACTCGTCAAATTTTGCTATGCACACATCAAAATCACTGAAACTCTTAACAACACTATCACCACTTGGGTGAACGGCGTGGACATCATTTTGACCCCTAAAATTCTAAATGAGATTCTTGGGCTTCCTGAAGGTCAATTGTTTGTTCCCTACAACAAAAAGAAAAGAACCATTGAAGGGTTCTCTTTTCATGATGTAGTGAAACAAATCTTTGAACTCGAGGTTGTTGATTCTACCAAACCTCTTGAAGCCAACTCTCTTAAACCCAAAATGAGAATTCTTCATCATTTCGCGAATCATATCTTTTTGCCTCAGTCTGGTAAGTTTGGTGATGTCACATTCATTACGTATTCATTATATGGTGCATTCTTGAGAGAAAAAAACTCGACCTTGGCTATCTGTTTATTTTAGATATGCAGCATTCCCATTCTAAGTATAATTTCTTTCTCCCACATGCTATGTATTTGACTCTTGTGTTTCAACATTTTGGTGTTGATTTGTTTATGAAAAAGGGAATCCCCTTTTCAAAGCATGATTTGTATGGACAATCCACCTTGAAACACCTGCAAATTTTGAGAGTTGATGGAAATTGGACTACTCGCCGTGGTACTCCCTCTGCTAGTCAAAATCTTCTCCCTCCTCCTAGTGGTGCAAATTCTCCCATTCCCTTTTGGTGCTAGTTCCCCTTTTTCCCCTCATCCCAGACCTAATATTCCTAGTCCGTCCTCCTCCTCTATTCCCCCTGCACTTCCCCCGTCTATTGCTTCTGCCTCTGCTCTATTTGTTGGTCCCTCCTCTCAACAGTTTACTGAGTTTGTCACCCTTATCAAGGGGTTGACCTCATCTCTAGCATCCCTTCGTGAGAATGTTGATGCAGACCTTTACGACATAGGTTATAAAGTGTCATCCCTTTAAGAGATTATGACCAAACTTGGAAAGACCACTCGCATTCTGAGAATGGAAGTAGAGAATGCTTGTGATGCTAGCTAGACCCTAAGCAAGTCTATGAAGAAAAACATCAATTCCATTCTCTCAGCCAATCGAAACATTCTATACCAAATTCGAAAGGAGTATGATGAAGGTGTAGTTCTGGTTGTTCAGTAGAACTCTAGAAAAGTAGATGAGCATCGCGAGTGGATCAAAGAAGCCTGGAGCAAGTAGTTCAAACCAAAGAAATCCAAAGAAGAAAAAGCTACTTGTTTGTGACGTAAGGCCAATCTTGCCTTGTAGCCACATTTGTAGCCATGGCAAAACAAAAGACCAAAGCCGAAAAGGCAGTCTCCTCAAAGGAAAAGGCTTATGAAAGGAAGAAAAAGTAAGAAGAAAAGAAAGCCTTCAAGAAATTTATGGATTAGCCCTGATGACTTTTTGATGATTCCATAAGGGGAGAAGGTGAAGAAGAAGAAAAGAAAACAAGAAGAAAGTGTGAAGTTTTTTGTGTTTTGTTGTCTAAAGAAGAAGTTGTACCTCAAAAACTTACATTCCTTTTTGTTAATGTTTTGTGTATGAAAGCATTTCAATTTCAATTTTTTTTTAATGTGACGGATGAAACACTTAGATTGTTTAAGTTATTCTATGAATGGGAAAAAATGTTGTTTGTATGACATCTTAACTTTTTGTGAAATGACATTTCTCAATTTCATGTCAACTGTTATATCCACTGTTATCTCATGATAAGTGCTATTCAAGTTTACATTAGTGCTTATATGGTTACTTTGTTTGCATGAAATGTGTTTGATGCTTAGGACTTGACAATCATTGCCCATATATGTTGATTCATCTTGCCATACTAAAGCTGTTGGATGTTTAAGCACTTTTGATTGATGCACAATTTTTAATGAATTCAGAATGCTTATTTTGAAGTTTAGATAAGACATTGTTGTTGAATACCATAATGCTATGATTGCATATTTTGTTTAATGCATAGAGATAAGGAAAGAACTCTTGTCCAAAATCTTTTTAAATATTTTCTAGAAAATGTTATAATCATAAAAAAATAGATGAGATTGTTAACCCAAAGGTTTTTTAATTAAATTTTGATAATTTTCATAATTTATTTTTTTAATTAAATTAATTTTAAAAGAATATATTTAATTGTTTCCAAAAAAGTAAATGTTAACACTTCTGACAAATGAGTCGACACCTTATGCCATTTGTGCCGACTCTTTGCATCAAATGGGTTTACACTCAATGTTCTGAATAAAAACGTTTTGTGTTGACACAAATTGATATTTGAGTCGGCACCTTAAGGCAAAGTACACTTTAAACTCTCAAATGTGTCGACACTATTTTGAAATTGAGTCGACACCCTAACATCTTTATCTAAGATGTTTCAGAAACTCAGATGTGTCGACTCCAAATAATTTTGGGTCGACACCCTCAGTATTGGACGGGGATTCATTTTGAGTCGACGCCAAAGTATTTTGAGTTGACACCAAATGATCCTCCGACTTCCAGACTTTTAGTTTTTGGGTTGATACCAAATTCACATGAGTCGACTCCAAAACACCATCTAAAAAATAAAATGGGTTGACACCACAGAGAAATGGGCCGACACCAGAGCTACATGTCATTTTCTAATTCCAAGTCAAATGGGTCGACACCAAAGCTTGATGAGTCGACACAAAGTTCCCTTCGAAAACAAAGAGTTTTAGGTTCACACTAGATGAAGTTGAGTCAACACCAAAACAACCGAGACTTTCTGAAAGTTTCTGAGTTGACACCAAACGAAGATGAGTTGACTCTAAAAGTCCTGAGGATGACTGTAACTTTCTGAGTCGACACCAAAGTCTCATCTGGAAATTTGAAGAAATGCACTGGCTCGAAACCAAATAATTCATGAGTCAATACCACTGTGTGGGTGAGGTAAAAGCAGAAATTAGGTCGACACTAACGAATAACTGAGTTGACACAATCACTTGAAGAACCAAGTCCTAGATATTTTGTGTCGACACAAAATGGTTTTAAGTCGACACCTACAACATATTTCAAATCTCGCGTTGGTTCCAACGGTTGGATTTCAGAGTATTAATTGCCTCCACCAACCCATCAACGGTCATTTATTTCAAATGGCTATATAAGGAGTTAATTTTCAGTGCTTAGAAGATCTGGACACTGTTCTATTGCTTGAATCAAAAGCTCAGAATCATCAAAGAAGCATTTATTGCTTATTTACTCCTCTAACCGATTCTCACTCTTTCTTGTTTATTTATTTTCAATCATTTTTAAAGAGAGTGAGTGAATGAATGAATCTTTGATTCCCATACATTTATTGTAATAGAGGGTGAGTCACCCTTGATTCTTTAAGAGAGTGAGTAATACTTTTTAAAGAAGAGCACAAGAGAGATTAGAAAAAATAGAAATTATTTTGTTGGATCTTCTTGAGGTTGTAAAAGGCTTTTGAATGCACCTGTGAAGTATTCAATCCTAGTGGATATTCTCAAGGGGAGTCCTAAGGAGTAGACGTAAGCTTGGAAGAAACCGAACCACTATTAATTTTGGTGTCCGATTCTAATTCTCTCCTTAACCTCTTGAATTTCTTCATTACTTTATTTCATAATATACTTGCTATATTTTTCTGAGAAATTAAAAGGTTTTCAAAAAGTTTTTAAAATTGTTATTACTGTTTTAAAATCCAATTCATCCCCCTCTTGGGTTGCCTGAACTAACACAATCTTTGGTTCAAAAACCAAAGTAATGAGCTGTCTTATACTCAACCCACGCAGATAGACCGCTCGAACGGTCCTGCTCAAAAAAGAATAACTTTTGCTACAAGGCTCAAACAGAACTGGGATTGAAACCTACATGCATAAGATATATAGAAACATGCTTTTCTATAACGATTAAAATGATAACTAACATATCATGTATTAATATTACAAAAACAAAAGGAACCAGGTCTCACAATTCTTCCCCCTTAAGGAATTTTGTCCCCCGAAATTCAACACTTGAACTCGAGCTAGCTACCTTACTGTTGACTACCAACGATCTCCGTTGCAAAACTCAGCAATGCTGCACAACAGTAAAGATACTAACGTAGCTCAACCTCCAAGAGTGACGTCCCACGACATAACCATGTTCCTAAAAGATAAACATCTGTACAGATTGCTTTCGCGAACAAAGTCTCACTGATGCTACAGTCATCCAAACATCGTCGAACCGAGATCCAATTCACACCACCGAGGCATCGAAGTACAGGCCCCACCAGACACAACCAACTCAAGTGATAAAACGCACAGCACGAAGCTAATCCACAATCAGAATTGGTCTCATACACTCTCCACTTCATATCGTAAGGACTACTGCCCTCATTTGTAATACCACAAACTAGCTCATTCGTATATCAAAATGCACATCAAGGGCTACTCCCGTAAACCCAAACACACGTCGTCAAACTCTGACATTGCTCACAAGAAATCACATGTATCACACACAAAATCATGTTCAAGCCTTTACGATCAACTGATGACCACCAAACTCGAAGCCACATCATCCTTCTACATATGCCAGAAATACCATCATTGAAGCTAACAAGACACTCATTCCACGCAAAAGTAACAAACAACAGGTTCTAGAGAAAGAAACTCATTTAATTCACTAAAAACTCCAAAGAACACATTTCCTTCTATTGAGTCACCAACAGTTCATCTAAACCTTTACCCTCTACCAATCCTCAATCAGATTCTCCATCACAAACCACAACTCTCACCTTGCAGAAATATTAGGTGTCACATCATCTCTAAGGCCAAGACTCCACACATTTGAGATTTTCACCCCGACATCACAGCTAATAAGATCAATACAGTCATATGAACTAATGAGTCACTTAGGTGAGGTACACCACACAAACCAAACATTTCATAGGTACATGCTAACCAACACAAATCCAATCACATCCCCTGTTGCAACATAACATTCATACGTAATCCCACGTTTCACCACCAAACCTTTGATTCCTAGTCTACTGTTCAACCTCTAATCAATCATAATCGCCTCCATATGGCATCAACCCAAACTTGTAACATGTAAGTCGGTCCTTCGAATCCACAACATTTCACAATGAGTCAAATACTGAAGTCTAGACCATCATCAAACATTTCACTCATTAACACCTGCATACACACACACCTCATTCCTTTACATCTGTACCACACGTATAGCAATGCTCTATTAGATAACATCAGTACATTATTCTCTAATCCTTCACCAACACCACTCAACCCATTTATACCTTTCTCACCGAGTAACCAACCAAAACTTGTCTCCCCTCGTTAGTAATGTCATCTTATACATAACTCATTATGGCCTTTCTGTTCCCAAACAAGACAATTATGTTGGCACAATAAGCCACACCGATGAAGGCTTCTAAAACATCAAATTCTTTCTGAGTCATACCTTACCACGTTCTCTTAATAACCTCAACTAGATTTTCTACAACTTGCATCCTCACCACGAGTAGATAATCGGCCACAACTCTAAGAAATCTGAGTAGTTCGAAACGCCAAGTATAATGCAAATCGAGACTCACAAAAGGTCCATTAAAAACTCACCACGTGAACAACCCGATCACAAAGGCTTTAGCAAATATCTTACTCTAACAAGAGCTAAGGGTGTCATCATTCCCGTACAAACCAAAACATACATTATACATCGATCTAACGTTCCTCAACCAATCTCTGTAGAAATATGCTCTACATCTCAATACTAACTCCTCTGTCAAAAAGAACAGGCTTTGTAGGTCTACCAACCCAATATCTCAGGGAACACAACCCAAATACTCATATTCATACGGTAGAGAAAACAAACCTCCCTCAAGAAACCACGAGGAATCAAACCTGCAATCACCCAATCACCGTAGTACAAGTTTCCAAAGCACCATCCAATGGACCACAACAAGGATACAAGATCCACAGAGATTTTCACCTCATCAGGAAATAGCCAAATCAAGAATCAATCAAAGATCCCGACATTTACATCCAACAAGGATGAAATAGCTCACACCTGATAACCATTCAAAAGGTAACATCACAAAACACCATCGTACTCTCAATACCCATCAAATACTTGGTTCAAAAAAACACTACCCCTCTGTCATTGAGTTGGCATCGACTACCACCATACAAATGTTGTCGACCCCAATCACGATAATCATACCATGTGTCAAACTTAGTTCTCATATCTTGACCCCATTTATATATCTCAAGTACCATCACACTAGAACCTGGTATACACAGAGGTACGATGCTAAGCCCTCCCATCACACTATAAACTCACCTCTCAAGGTTGCAATACACTAACCTGACTCCCAACAGGTAAGCAATAGCCACATTATAGCCTCGAGCCCATTGTTTGGGCAAACCCACAAAGAAAGCATAAGGCGCTTAACCGAAGAAGGCCAAATTTGAGACTTCTCACCTAGAGTTACTCACAACTCCCACGACTGTACAAACATCCTCCACACTTCTGCTTTCTGAGCATAAGATTGAATATATACATTTTAGATCCACGATTTTTTCCTGCCAACCCTAGGCCACTCAAACCATATGGCACATTGTTAAACTTTACTATTCCACATTTCATTCTCATGGGAAAAATAACATACCCATCTCTAATTTCAGATTCAAACACAAACAACTTCTATCCCTTCAATAAACATCTCAAGACATATCACACTCATGATACAAAATCTAAGCACTGAGCTAACCACACCATCAAACCCCTTCACGGGTTTATCAAGCGTTGTGCACTTAGCACTTGCGAGGTAGTAAAGTGACCACGTCATCTTGTACAAGATTTGATACTACTCATATCTTAACCTCGTCTAGGCACACCCTTGTACTTACCCAACACAGCTCTCAAACACGATCTCCTAACCTTAAGGACAATGATCAAACCACAAGCCTTTACTTTTGTGAAATTTTCAAAGGACTAATACTCGTCGCACGCTAGAATCGTAACCAAAACCCATACACGTTCTAACATATCTATAACTTCATGAGAAATTGACCGAGTACATCTCTGAGCTTACACACCCGTAACTCAACTCTCGAATCTCAATAAGAAACATGATATCCAAAGCTATCAGGTATTACTTTGACTACCAACAACACCCCACATGCAGGAGATAACCCCCAGAACCCCTTTTTCATTTTACAATTTCAAAATACTCTAGGTCAGAGATTACTACACTCCCATCTACTATGTTTTTGTCCGTATCCTATTCCCAAGTACATGACTCAAGATATAACATGGCTCATGACGCACATAATCCTCAACACGCCTACAACCACATACACAAAATCTTAACCAAGAGAGATTATCGCCATCCCACAACCCAATCATAACAGATAATCTCCGAGGGGTCTCAAATGCCCTATCGCACCTAATCACAAGGTCACTAGTAATACTACTTTCCTCGAAAAAGTATTACTCCTCAAGAAACGTCCTATACCACGATAAACCAATTATCCACACCTCAACAACACCGAAAGAAAACCATGACTATACGAATGCATAGCGGGTAACTAACTAAGGCTGACATCAACTCATGTAGTTACCATAACTTACGAGCAAGTTCCACAATGCACCAAGTGATCAACACTCAACCCATGACCTTACCTCGCAACAGTCAACAACAACTGGGCCGCACCTTTATGACCCATACCAAGACCCCGACCATGGCCCCATCCTCTCTGAGGAAACATAGTTTATATATGAAAGAGATATAGAACATAACAACCTAAGGTTCATTACATCATGTTATTGCTAACACTTGTCACATAATCATGCTAACACTTAGCAATTCAGGATTATGTTAAACAAATTTCGCATACCGAGGAGCACTGACAAGAGTGACGAGTCAATTTGGATAATCTACTCAGATTCCTTGTTAGAAAGTATGTCGACCAAACGCATTTCTAACTTGACTTCCAAGTTTATTAATCCAAACCCTCGAAGGCAAGACCAATCAATCCTAAGGTCCAACTTCTATGCTCACGTATACACAACATCCTCATGCTCAACAAGATATCATACTCATGTTATCAAAACATTAAAACACATGCAATCAAGCACACGTAACCATCCTCACATGGTGATGCAACCTCTCCCACGGCTCTTAGGTATTTGAACCTTAAGCTCTGATATCAAGTTGTCATGCTCCAAAATTCGAGTCACGCGAACCACCCATGAACAACCATTTTGGGATATCACAATCCACTAAAACAACCCAAGCCCAAATAGGTCAAAGAACGTAACTTGAAGATGAAGTTAAAACATTTGAAGGACGCACTTTTGATGGTTTATTTTATGTAAAAGAATAACCTAAAAGACTAAGGCCATGGTCCCCAAGAGCCAAGCGTTAAAACAAATATATAATTTTTTTTGAAAATTACCCAAACCGCTCGATTGGTCAAAAGACCGCTCGAGCAGTCCTTGCAAGGGCACTGGTTTTCCAACAAACATAAAACAGAATGTTTGCATAGACTGCCCGATAGACCCCTCGAGCGGTCTGTCGAACGGTCAAGCTCTGGACCCTTTTTCAAAATACCACTTTTGCAAATCCAACATTTGAACTTTTGAAAACTTTCAAGGCATAACCAAGCCCACACCGAAAACGATTTATTAAAACATTGAACCAACCAAACAAAAATCGTTTCATGCACCCAAGAAACGTAAAACAACCAACCTATGGTTCCTCTCGTCATCATACAAGCATGCATGCATCGGCACCACGGCCATAAAGATTACAATACATATACTTTTAATACTAAAACATATTACATCATTACATGATCCATTAACCACCGATAATAACAATCGATCAACAAAGCTACTAAAAATGATAAAGAGAGTTTTGTCTTTGCCTCCGCCGGGGCTCACCGAGAACAACTCACGTGATCAACTATGTCACTTGAAAATTTTTTAAATCCTACAACGTGAGCCGAAATCAACAGAAACAAACTATCAAGAAGTAAAAGCATAACATGCAATCACGGATTATATAAACAACTCGACTGCACAAGTCTCAAAATAGTTTTCCATCCTCAAAATCACAAATACTTATATAATCCAAAAAGTCCAACAGTTTAAGAAAACATACACAAACGTTATTTTCCAACTCGATTTCCACAGCCGACAATGATTCCTATGAAACATGTGCTCCTTCGAAGGCTTTCACCGCAGGATCAATATCCGCCCCCAATAATACATTTCTTTACAGGCTTTCACCGTAGGACCGATATTTGTCTCCAATAATACAAGTCTTTACAAGACATACACCATGAATTAACAAAACATTTGCACGCACCTAGCCATGTACAAATATCAAAACTCACACAGCAATGTTGTCCACCTAACCATGGAGACCGACCAACGTTAAAATAAGGCTCAACCCCAAGAGTTATCTCTAAACCTCCAAAACTAGGTTTTTGCAAAATTTACATAAATCTTCGTGATTTTTAAAACTCATCTTTTTAAAAACCACAGACACACATACGTCCACCAACTTTGTAATAAATCATAAAAACGCATAACATGCTTTTTATCCAATCAAACACGTTTTACACACAAGGTTCATCATTTATAGCATTTTATAACGGTAAAAGCGTGTGTAAATCGCATGTAGTACCTTTTTAAAGCAAGATAACCAAGAATCCTATCTTAGAGAGTTAAAAACTCGAAGCATTAAACACCAGCGAAAAACCAAAGTCACCAAAACAAGATTCTATTAGGATGAACACGAAACCCACGGCGCGTATATCAAGGATCTACTAGCCTAGTGCCAAGATATGAGCTCAAAGCAAACCAAAAACTAGAGAGAAAGCAGAATGTTTGATCTTTCTTTCAAGAGAGAGAGAGAAAAAGAAACTTGTTCAACAAGCTTTGGTTCAAAAACCAAAGTAATGAGTTGTCTTATACTCAGCCCACGCAGACAGACTGGTCGAGCGGTCTAAGGACCGATCGAGCAGTCCTGTCTCAAAAAGAATAACTTTTTCTACAATGTCCAAGTAGGACTGGGATTGAAATTCATATACATAAAACATATAAAAACATACTTTTCTATAACTATTAAAACGATAACCAACACATCGTGTATTAATATTATAAAAACAAAAAGAATCGGGTCTCACATAGGTCTCACATAGCCCCCCACCGAACCCAACCCGACCAATGAATATTTAATTTTATAGTTTTTTATGTTTAATATGATATTAGGTTGCTTATTGCTTTAGTATTTTTATGTAAAGCTATGGAATTTGGATCTACATGTTGTTTAATTAATAAATTCATGATCTTTTGAATTTTATATTTATTTTAATTAAAAATACTATTATAATTGACTAAAAACTAGAATGAGCTAACTAAAAATATCCAAAATAAGCAAGTTCAAATTGTCAAACTGAATCATACCCATTCATGAACTCGTAAATTCATGGGCCCAAAATCCCAAACCCATCGATCGGCTGCAAGTTGTAAAATTAATAAGCAAATTCATGTGATCTGGTGATGTATTTGTAGCACCCGCCTTTTAGCCCCATGAGTTCTTCTTTAAAACTAGGTGCTATGAGATCTTAAAACTAAAGATCATTTGCTAAAAGTGTTTAGAAAACCCTTTGATAGCACCTTTGGAGTAAAAAGGGTAAGCTAGGTTCACTTTGAAAGAAAGTCCTTTTCTTAAAAAACTTCTGGGCAATCACTCTGTCTTTGAAAAATCATATAAAATTCATTTAAAATCCAAATTGAGCAAACTTGAATTCATTGGAAATGACATCAGTCTAATTTTACATGGTCAAACCCCCAAAATCTGAAAATATACCAAATAAAATAGATTTGTACTTTTTCACAAATTATCATAGATTCATCCCAATTTGATAGAAAATTCATAATAAATTCGCTACAAGTCCGAATGACTTAAAACTATTGAAAAACTTTTGGTAACATCTAAATCTAGTTATTGTGTAAAAACCTGAATATTTTGATGAAACCAATAGAAACCGTGGTTTTTATAGATTGACTGTCTTGAACAAAAAATTTAGAAAAATGCATCTCTGTGTTTGAAATCATTTTGGCAATCCAAACCTTATTTGTAACTTTTGAAAAAATTCATGAACGTAGATCTTTGAAAAATATACAGTTTAGGCTCAAGAAAATTTTTACTTCGTTAAGTTAAACTCCTAATAAAAATACTTGAAATTAGGGACAAATCATAAAAGTTGAAATTTTTTTATTTTCTCAAGGATTCAGTCCTCTCACCTCTCACCAAGCATACTATAAATGACATACTGGTTCGTGTCATTCCGTATTAAAAATAATATTTAAAATTTTGAAATAACAACTAGTTAGATAGCAGTTAAGTCTGAATATCATTCCAACAGGGACTATAAGATGTAATTATAATTTTATAACTCAAAATGTCATCTGGTTTTTCTTTGAAAAATTGATTTGCTTATTTTAATCAAAAAAATTGGAATTAAATAAACTAAAACTAAAACATTGATTTAGATAAGAGAGAAAAGATTCCTAAGGTTTTGAATCCGCCCTAACTAATACTTTTAGTTTCATTAGGATTCTATTTCTTTCAAACAAATCAACTCAATCTGGTCACAACTACAAGCCTGACACGGAATATTAAGAGGATAAAATCTAGTCCAAACCTGGTATATCCTATCTAGATTGGCACGTATCGTCCGAGTAATCCTGGTATGGCCCGTCCTATCAAAGCATAGGCTATCTCATGTTTTGATAGGAACAAGAACATAAAACTGTTGCATGATCTCGTTATTATAATCACAAAAAGTAAAAATAGAAACTAAATAAATAAATTAAAAGCTCATTGATCAAACATCAACATCTCAAAATCATACACTGAGTAGAGTTTGTACTGCAAATAAATAAGAAATTTAAACTAATACTAAACTATTGACTAGGGTTTCATCAAACCCTAAGAAAAAGAGTTTAGCCGATCATGCTTCGGATTTAATCCATGAAGAGCTGATGAATATTGGGTTCTCAAGCCTCTGTCTTCGTCTTCTCATCACTTCCTGAGCCCCTACTGCACCTTCTTAAGCCTTCTTAAAGTCTGGAACTAAATATGCATCACGGCTGCCCCATAATACCTTTTTATAATGTATCTCATGCCCCTAGGGTTTTAGTTTGCATGCAGGACTCAAACACGTGGTTCGTCTAGATGCCATTGATTCTGTTCGGACAATTTTCTTTCTGTGAGATTCCATTCAAATTCCCTTTGATTTTGTACGGACAGTTGTGACCAGTGGGTTTTGCAATTTTTCTGCCTCAATCCTTCCGAACGCCCTAAGAATATGTCCAGACGATTTTTCTTTGAAAATTCTCATTTTGTCCCTTGTTTCACTTTTTGCCTCATTTTATACTCATTACTCCACCACTTCGGCTGTCACGCCCAAAAACTTGGGTTACGTAAATCACTCACGAAAAATCCATTTTGAAATACCAAAATCCATCAAACCCTCCCCCCCCCCCCCCTCGAACCAAGATGGGTCCAAGAACAAAAACGAAAGAAAGTTTAAAACTTTTGAAAAACGCACTTCCAAGAGTTTATTTTATGTAAAAAAGCAACCCAAAAGAATAAGGTCACGGTCCCCAACAGCCAAACTTTAAAACAAACAAACAAAATTTTTAGAAATTGCTCAGACCGCTCGAGCGTTCCCTGCAAGCCTACTGATTTTTCACTCAAAATATAAAAATAGAATGTTTTCCATGACTGCTTGATAAACCGCACGAGCGGTCTGGCTCTGGACCTTTTTTCAAAATACCACCCTTGAAAGCTCAATGCTCAAACTTTTTCCCCTTCCATTTGAAAACCTCCAAGGCAAAATAAGCTAACAAAAATAGGTTCAAAACCTTTCTCGAAGCACAAATTTGATATAAAGCATAAAACCAACCGAAAACAATAACCGTTACATACAATTATGAAAATACAACCAACCTGTGGTTTCTCTCACAAGCATACGACATACATGCATAGATAACCAAGGCCTCAAGGTTAAACAACATATTTTCAAGTCCAAAACATACAACATTATTACATGATCCGAATATAACATGGTGAAACAACAGATCAACAAAACTACTAAAAACATCAAAAGAGTTTTTGTCTTTGCCTCCTTCGGGCTCACAAAGATCAATCCATGTGAACAAATTGACCTGAAAGTTTTTAAAATCTCACAACATGAGGCGAAACCCAATAGGAACAAACTAGCATGAATTAAAAGTATAATATGTAATCACGAATTATATAAAACTCAGCATCACAAGTCCCAAAACTGTTTTTCATTCTTAAAACCACAAGTTTTCATATAATCCCATAACATCCACAATTTATCAAATGTAAACAACGTGTTATTTTCCAACCAGATTTTCACAACCCACAATGATTTCTATATACCGACTCTGTCACAACGAGAACAAAGGTAACAACTATAGACTCTTGCTCATCAGCCTAGGTCTAGGGCATCCAATAACCCGCTGGGTAATAGCAAGTTCTATACGGAACTACAACAACAAACGCTTCCTACTGGGGCAACCACTTCATTTACGGGGATTAACCTGAATGAACAAAGCACCTACTTGTGCATAACTTCTGGACTTTCGTCGATGAGCAATGGAAGCCCACATACACATACATTGTTATGGCACATCTATAAAATTATTAAAAAGGCACACAGCTCAACTACGAACACGTTAAAAAAAAATCACACATCCATGTACAAACGTTCAACGGCATCCAACCACATTGTCCATAAAACCATGGGAATCGACCAACATTTTCAAAATGTTTCTGCCATCCAACCGAATCGTTTAAAAATCAAGGATCAACCCCAAGAGTTAGCTCCGAACCTCTAAAATCATGTTTTCACAACATATTCATACTTTCACCCGGTTTTCAAAACTCTCCTTTTGAAAATCAAGCACACGCACATCCACCAACTTTGTAGTAAATCACAAAAATACATAAAAATGCTTTTTATCCAATCAAACGAGGTTTAAACACAAAGTTAAGCATTTATAGCATTTTAAAACAGTAAAAATGAGTATAAATCACATGGAGCACCATTTTAAAGTAAGATAGTCTAAAATTATACCTCAAAGAGTTAAAAACTTGACGCTTTAAACACCGATGAGAAACCAAAGTCACCAAAATAAGTTTTCATTCAGATGAACGCGAAACCCACGACGTGTATACCAAGGATCGACTATCCCCACACCAAACCAAGGATCGACTATCCCCACGCCTAGAACTGAGCCCGAAATAAGCTAAAACCTAAATAGAAGGTAGAGGATCTGGTTTTTCTTTCAAGAGAGAGAGAATGAAGCTTGCAAGAGAAACTTTAGTTCGAAAACCAAGTCTGTGAGCTGTCTTATACATAACCCACGCAAACAAACCGCCCGAGCGGTATTGCCTAGAAAAAATTTTCAACTTTCTGCTGCGACATCCGACAGGACCAGTATTGAAACCAACGTGCACTCTAAGCTAACACATACATAAAACATATAGAATCATGCTTTTCTATAATGATTAAAAATGATAACCAACATGTTACATATATACATAGCAAAAACAAAAGGAACCGGGTCTCATGTCGGCCCATCTAACTTTGACACAAAAATACCACAAAACAAATTATTAAACACAAAATTGAGACTTAGCATAGTATGAATCACAGGATCCGATCAGCATTTTTACATACTGATCACATACATTTTCATACTCAAACTTCATGATCATAACCTCAAGTTAAAACACATAGTAACAATATCCATTACATTCATCCTCAAATAAACATAACTTAAATATTCAAAACATAACATAAACATGATATCAACAACCATGCACTTCCATTTTTTGCTTCCTAGCCATACCTTAGCCAATTCCAAATCCAACCTATAACCTATATACTGTATAGGGTGACCAAAGTTCATAGAGAAATTCTAACATAAACCATGTATG
The DNA here is from genome assembly GCA_032270985.1 of Heliamphora pulchella. NCBI lineage: Eukaryota > Viridiplantae > Streptophyta > Magnoliopsida > Ericales > Sarraceniaceae > Heliamphora > Heliamphora pulchella. Next base: position 18,266 of record JAULJZ010174277.1, read on the forward strand.
AACATTTCATATCATGGCATTTACATAAATATCTCACCAAAAATATGTTTTCCATTAAAATCATTTTCTCACCACATTTCCATCATCATAAACATTTTCTCATCATATTTTTATCATCATACACATTTTCTCTTCGTATTTTCATTTTCTTATCAAATCCATATATTCAAAACTATCAAAATCTAAGATCAACACCATCACATCCATTTTCTCATGATCATGATGAACACAAATAATTTTGTTAGATACAATCAAATGGATCTATTAACATAGATCAACCATCTAAGTTACTTACTTAGATCACCTCTACGCAGATTTACGGTCTTTCACCGAAGGGTATCTCATACTCAATCCTTATCAATATATGAGCTTTCATCAAAGGATACTTGTACCCTAACTATATTCACGTGGCTATCCCAAACTACAACCACCATCATGATCAACACACTTTTGCTCAAAGTTTCAAGAATACTCATATTTTCTTTGAAAAAATCATTTTAAAAATGTCATCAAAAACACATATTCAAATTTGTTTTTCTCATAAACATGAGATTTTGAAACATGAAGTGTACTGCCCCAAATTTTAGAAACGTTAAGACATACATATCGTAATAAGGGTTATGCTAACACATCATTTTATAATTAACATATAAGATAATATATCCATAATCATTAGATTTTCCTTGACAATTACCATAAAAGTTAAAAGCACATCCTGTTGGAGGCAAACTGCAAAGATCATTGATTTTGTAAACGATTTTTTAAAAATAAAAACTAGACAGGCAATCGCCAAAATAAGCTTCAAATAAAAACTTTTGATGTCGAACGATCAAAATAAAACTTGTGCCACCACAGTTAATTTAGATGAATATATTTTTGGTCAATTCTTCAACTATGAACTTTTGATTCCAAGTTAAAGCTCCGATCGGACCTTCTACTGTATTACCTGATGCGATTCCCAAACGTAGTGTGGGTTACAATCATTGGAGAACTGGTACCGACAGAACCTGGTCAACCTTAGTCTTGAATGACAAGTTCAGAATTTGGTTTAGCCTACCCACATATTTATAGGGCTACAACAGGGACCTGTGGAGTAATTATAACATAGACTTCTAGTTTAACTCAAATATTTATCCAGCGGTTTTCGTAATTATACAAACCTCTCTCAGTGGTATCTATAATTATGAAAATCTTGGAGTGATTTCTATAATTTTCATAAAATACTAAATTATAGTTCATACCACTAAAGAATTGTAATTGCACTCTAATCCATAATCTCAAAACCAATTTGTATTGGGCTCCTATTATTAAATGCTTAACTCATCTCCCTACGTTAAGATTCTCGATACCCGCCAATTAAATTTAATTACTGATAATTTAATTTAATTGGCATCTTTAAAATTTTTTAAGCCCTTATGTTTAACTTATTTAACCGCCGGATAATCAAATTCACCTGCAGGGTTTAGTCCGGTCAAGACTTATAAGATTCCTTAAGGGAGTATCGTCAATCCTGATCAATCAAGACGTGGATTCTATTAATAATTAATATTCACCATATAATTAATACTGCTATCCAACTTATTAAAAATATAGACCCATATAATGTGAGACCTTAACCCATTTTCTTTTTCGGCGTTTTTGGACGCGCGTTACGTGTTTTCATTTGAACATGTTTTTACTATTTTTAATGCATGATCGGATCTAGATATGCATCGGGGGTAGGTTCTCGGGGCTGTGGGCCGTTATGGCACGAATTTCAAAAATTTTAAAAAAAAGATATTTTTGAGGCCTATAAATATCTGGAATTAGATATTTTCATAAAGATATTTTTTAAAACTTCTCCAACAAGCTTCCTATTTTCTCTCTGCCTTCTCTCTAAGTTTTCAGGGGCCCGGGGCTCCGTTTTCAACCATCCAACAGCGGATCCTTACTTTTGGCACGGTGGGCTACGCAACCATCCGGTTCGAATTTTATTCCGGCGAAACTCGATTTTGCATGTGGATCGAGGCATCGAGTTTTTAACTCACCGAGGTAGAATTTTAGACCCTACTTCTGTATAAAGGTGTTATGTGTAATCATGTGTATTTTTAAAGGTTAGATTATTGTATATCTTATCTTATTTTAAAAGTTAGGTTTTTGCGTTTAAAACCCATTTTTTGTTGGTTTAAGTGGATGGAACCGGGTATCGAGAGTTTCTTTTGAGGTCTTAGTGCTAGGCCTGGGCGTGTGTATGCCTAAAGATGTTGAATCAGTGTTTGGAGGTGTTGATTTGAGGTTTGGAGGCTAGAACCCGTAGCTCAAAAACAGTGTTCCCCCCAGTTCAGTCGACCGAACCTATGAGTTCAGTCGACTGGATCTTGGTTCTTGAGTTCGGTCGACTAGACCTTGAGGGTCAGTCGACTGGACAGTGCTTTGAGGCCTTTTCATGGTTTCCAGTGTGTTGTTCAGTCGACTGGGGGTTGGGTTCAGTCGACTGAAGTGCTGTGGTGTGTTTTTGGTGGTTCGGTGATTAGGTTTTGGTTTTCAATCGGTGTCCTATGGTATTCAATTGATTAATTTATGGGATTGGTTGATTTAAATACCTGTGGATCCCTTTTGGGGTTCGGGTGGTCGTGTGGTGCTTTGTGGGTCGTGTTGTGGCCTCAGGTGTTTCGTTTAGATGCCGTCCTTAGGTTGACGTGCATGGTTAGATTTGGGGAGTTGTGGCACAGTTGTGTGCGTGTTGATTATGTTCGGGACGTGTAGGTCCGTGGTTCGATTTTAAGGTTGGGTTCTGGTAAGAATCGGTCTGAGGGAAGTTATGGAGTTATTCTTCGTGTTAGGCGTTGGTTGTCCCTATGTGTGGATAGGTCGTTCAGGTATCGAATGATGGATCTGTGGTATGTGATGTCGTGTCGAGTTTTGTGGCGGGTGATGCCACGGTTTGAGGTTATATGGCTATGTGCGCTTATAGCTGACTTTATGCATTTATAACTTTGGTTTATTATGCATGGATAATGTAAGTAGATTACATGTTTTGGTACAGTTACATGTACCGTGATTGCATGCTTTAGAACTCTGAAGTTTTGTAGGCATGATTATGTGGAATATGCGAAACAGATGCATATGGTGTATGATGCATGGGCTGCATGTATTATGTGAGTCGCGTGTGTAGCATGTAACGTGGTATGTGAAACGTAGTGACAGTACGTGGCTTTATGCATTTTAATCCTGATTAGGTTATGCATAGGTATGCTCGGTGTTATTCCGTAGTTTTCGATGTTATCCCGTAATGCTCAGTTTTATCCTGTAATATGCGGTTTTATCCCGTGGTGTGCGGTTTTATCCCGCGGTATGCGGTCTTATCCCGTGGTTTACGATTTTATCCCGTAGTATATTCTGTAGTCGGTGGTTTCATCTTGTGGCTTACGGTAAAGTATGCAGTTTTATCCCGTGATTTGGTCTATGATTTTACCCCATAATATACGATTTTATCCTGAAAATGTATGTTTATGTGCGGATTTTTATCTCAGTGTTAGGACTATGGTTGCGGTGTGTGAGGGCCGATTGTTAAATCTGTGGTTTGCGACGTGTGAAGGCCGGTTGTTAAATCTGTGGTTGCGACGTGTGAGGGCCAGGTGTATGTATCATGGATTGCATGTACTGCATTATGAGACGGATAGACCAATTTTTAACTGTTTTAAGAGTCGTGTGAATCGCTATCTAAAAATCCTTTTCAACTATTTTCAAGGCTCCTGTAGTGAGTCAAAAGATGGTTTGTATCCTCGCTTTTTCGTTTGCATGTGAAAACTATTTTCAAGGCTTGAAAGAGAGTGTAAACATGTACTTCGATTTCTTAGCATGTTTTATTTATACTGCATGCCTGTCTAGTTTCTGTTGAGGGTTGGCTCACGGTGTGAGATTTGTTTTTCTTCAGGTACCGGTCACACTGGTTGATCTAGAGGTGCTGGAGAGGTGGAAGAGTTATAGTATTTTTTTTTTGTTTCTATCTGTATCACGTATGCTTAATACATGTTTCTTGGCATTGGGGCCTTGTAATGTATGCCGTTTCGCGTTTATATACAATGCATGTATGGTTTATTTTGAGAGTGTATTTTTAGGTTGGGCGTATATTTGGTTGTTTATGGGTGTTTCACGTGACCTGGAATTTGGGACATGACATATAAGATCGCACCATCTAATGAATCAAAATAACGAATATTAAATATATGCAAATAATTAATTATTTCAAGATTAAAAGTATAAGCACTCTCATAATAATCTTGAGGTGTGAATTAATTTATATAGTCAGTATAAAATTAATTACCTAATGTGTCTCATTCAATACACACAAGTTGTACTAACACAGAGAGTCAAAATAGTAGACAATGCTATTATTTATTCCCCGTAATCAAGACAGACTTACTAAAACTCTGTGCTACAGTTGTACCAATGGTATGCCTATTTTCATATAAATTTTGAACAAATACTTATATTCTGCGGGAACCTATAATCTGATTTTCTGTGTGCAAGCCGTACTCTACACACTAGATTAAATATTATACAGAATTAAGGATATCTATACATAATATTTAAAGAAATGATATTGTATACATTACTCATTAAGATTCTTATAAAATAGAAAATTAATTTTATTAAAAAAAATTAAATATTAAAACTAAAATAAAATTCATAATTTTCAGTATACAACCTTAACACAGTCATCCAACAAATGTTTTCAAAGTTTGATACGAAAAAGGAAAGAAACTAACGATTACAACTTAAGAAAAAAGATAGTGAAAGAGGTGTAGCACCCCGGTCCGGACCCTAGTTGTAACAACCTGGACTGTAACTATCCGTAAAGCGATTTAGCCTAAACCCTAGTATTAGCGACGTTAGTTGACAAAATCTTAGGTCGCTAGAAGGATCAAAACCCCAGCTCCACCCGAAATCCTAATTTGACCTTAAAATCCTAAAAATATTTAATACTCAGAGGCAAAACCCTAATACTCAAAAAATTCTCGGGACAACTTATATTAAGTAAATAACATAAAATATAAAATATAAAATATAAAATTCTCATAATTAGGATAAAATGATCATTTTGCCCCTAATATAGCAAAAAGTTCTAAAAATTCAAAATTTAACACATGAATATTCAAAATCAGATATTTATATACAATTAATTAATAAAAAATGACCAAATTATCCTTGCATGGCTAGTCACCTAGGAAATTGTGCCCCAAAAGCTACTTTTTGCTTTTTTAAGTTTAAAAATGAGAAAAAAAAATATAAATTAAACATTATTATGACCTAATATTTTTTATACAAGTAATATACATAATAATATAATAATATAGGTCAACAATAGTAAACAAATAATTATTTAAAATCTCTACACAATAAATAAGTCAAAAAATCAATTCTAGTCAAACTAGTTTAGTTTAAGTTAAAAG
>JAULJZ010174306.1:0-23696 GCA_032270985.1 Heliamphora pulchella
ATATAAATAATACCGCTATCCAACTCACCGGGAATATAAACCCATATAAGATCGCACCCTCTAATGAATCAAAACAATGAATATTAAATTTATTCAAATCAATAATTATTTTAGAATTAATAGGATAAGCACTATTCATAATAACCTTGGGGTGTGAATTAATTTACATAGTCAGTAGTCAATACTAAATTAATTACCTCAAATGTTCCGTTCAATACACACAAAGCGTACAGGCACAAAGAGTCAGAACAATAGACGACGCTATTATCTGTTCCACGTAACCAAGACAGGCCTACTAAAACTCTGTGCCACAGTCGTACCGATGGTATGTTCATTTTTATCTAAACTGTTAACATAAAACTTATATTCTATAAGAACCTAAAATCTGGTCTTCCATGTGTAAGCCATACTTTACACACCAGATTAAATACTGTACAGAATATTGAACATCCATGCATATCAAAGAAATGATACACATATATTGCTTATAAAGATTCTCATAAAATAAAAAATTAATTAAAAATAAAATTAAATACTAAAAACATAGTTTTCAGTATACCAACCCTAATAACTTCATCATCATCTGGCTCTAGTGACGGCGCCTTTAGTGGATCATAAAAGAAGGCAATGGCTCGTTCCTCGCTCTCGTCATTGTCCTCAAGTCCCGCTTCATCGTCTGCTGTGAAGCTAACCTCGTCTTCTATTACATCGGGTTCTTCGTTTGTCCCTACTTCCTCGACCTCTTCTTCTCTCTAAGCCGAACATTCGTTCAGAAACATCCATGCTAACGAAAACACGTCTACCAGGTCTTGCTCTTCAATGGGTTCTTCCTTAAGGTCTGAGTCCTCCGGTTCTGATGCTGCCCATGGTTCTCCAGCAGCTTCTGCGTCGGACGCCATCCTAAAAGAAAGGGGAACTTAAGGTAAGGGTTTTGAATTGTTAAGATTATAGGTGTTAAGTTAATAATATAGACTTGTTACAGAGAATCTACACTACAGAACTCATGGTCTCTCATAACCCAAGGTCTGAAGGTTCACTAAACTTGAAGCTCTGATACCAACTGTGACACCCCGTCCTCCTAGCACGTTGGGACATACATAAATATAAACATAGGGATAAACTAGCCATACATTCATATTTACGTACGATAGCCAATACATTATAAACGAGTTCTGAACCATCCACAATTACATAATTATTATAGTTTTATTGAGAAAATTCAAAAATTTCGTAAAGCACGGGATAAACTGAATATAAGAACAAAAGTAGAGATCTTGATTCCTCAGAATGCCTCAGCTAGGTCCATGTGCTCTTGAAATTCACTTTGTTCTTCCAGTTCTTCTTCTCCCTTGGGGATGACTTCCTCCAAGAACTCCTCCTCACCTGTGGCACGAATGCCATGAGCCAACGCTCAGAAGCAAAACACTGTAACCTTCTAACCAATCTCACGGCATAAAATTCACCGCAACACATACCATATAACATCCAATACAATTTATAGTCAAGGAGATAGACAAAGTTATAACATGAAAGCAGATAAGTCAATAAACATGCGTGCATAAAATGCAGATGCCCAACCCAACATGCACCCTGATAAGAACAGGAATTCCACGTCGGGAATCACCAGAGTAGACTTAATGGGACTTGATCACCAAAGCCATCATCGCGCCTCGTTCCGAATAGTAAATACGTCATCGGGCTTCATGCCACAACTGTTTTACTTAATGACAACGGTGTGGGGGCGGGCCAACCAATATACAGCCACCCCTATTTGAGCCATTAAACCCCATCTTAAGACTCGTGATGCGCCGGTGTCAACCCAAAGTCTAAGAGATTTCAAGAAACGTTCATATTATACAAAGTACAAAAATGAGGGGTTTAAGTCTGCCAAAATTGGGCTCTCTTCGACTTTCCACCGTAGTGGGATTAGGTCAGCCGAATTAGGGCCTCCAAATTACCCAAAGTCCAAGTTATCAAAATGCTAGCGACGAACCCATGGTGCCCAACAGTATCCACGATAAACCATTTCAAACACCGAGGACGAACCCAAGGTGTACAAGGGGAATACATCCCAAAATATTTTTGAAAATGTGGCAACCAGGGATGCCCTAGAGACAGAACCAAGAACGAGAATCTCAATACAGCCCATCCCAACAACGGTTTACACAGATGGACTCCAATATGCCAAGATGCAAGTGACAATGTCAATAATGTGTGGTATGGATCTCAGAAACAATCATCTATAGCATGGCATCAACTAATATGGCAAAGTTTATGGTATAACGCACAAAGCATAAAGTACAAGTATATGAAGCACGAACTACAATTTTTAAGAAATGATTCAAATTTGATAGCATAGGTTCTAAATCATCATACATTCACTTAGAAACACAAAGTAACTAATTCAAATCAAACATCTTTTAGAAGCTCGGCTCTCATAAAAAAGGGTACTCAATTCACAGTTAACAACTTTTTAAGGTTAAAAACCAAGTATTAAATTAAAAGGAGCGACAAGGTTTTCGGGTATCTAGACTCGGAATCAAGCTATAATTTTTATACACCATTTAGATAAAAAAAATTTTCTACAACTCTTATATTTAACACCAAGGCCAAATCCTAAGGCAAAGGAATGAATATTTCATCCTAAGCAAAAAAGGGTTCAGCACTTTTTCAAGATTTTTACCAAATTTATGCTTCTGTTTCTCTCGGTTTTGGGGTATCAAATGAAGTCCAAAAGAGCCCATTTTTTAGTATGTCCTAGTTTAACAAGTCCTATACAAGTTTCATGTTTAGAGCTAAGGAAAGTTATTTGAAACAAATTAGACTTTTTGGCCATTTTAAAAATTAGGTTCTGTCAGCCGCCAAAACTCAGCTGAACCGGTTTTGGACAGAGGGTTTAAAAGGGTTTTGGGCTATCATACCACGGATTTAAGGTCTGATTTTTGGAAAGAAAGTACTTCAATATATCAGATACAATATTCATGTAGACCACATTTGTAATAGATCATTAAAAATAGGTGCTTTCGGCTATATAACAATATGTGACAGAATGTTCCTCGAGGGCTGAAAATCAACAGAAACTTTCAGAGAGGTTTTGTCCTATTAAACCTCAATATTTTGATCTTATTTTTGGTGGGTAGTTAGATAAACATTCTATCTACAACTTTCATGTTTTAACCAATGCTCGGATCTCATTCTAAACTACGGTTTTCGAGTCGGTGGTGTTGACTGGTCAGAAAATGTCACACTTTGGTAAAATTGCAATATCTTGAGTTCTGGTTATGCAAATGAGTTGAAATCAACTTTGAATGAAAGATAATACAAAAATATAACTCTGTCAATAAAAATCATACCAATATCAATTTTCTACATTGAGTTATGGTGTTTCAAATCTCAGGGCAGAAACATCGAAGTACTTAAAAATCAAGACTCTTAGGGTTTAGGTCTTCTACTCATGCCATGTCAAGTTTTTATCCCATTTCTTTGTATTCTTGTGTTTCAAACTTCAATATCAAGACTACAGCACACTTAGAGATAATCAAACTCAAAGATAACAACATACAACAACTTCTCATATCATTCATAAACAAAACAGCCCATAAGTTTCCAACTACGACGCTTTTTTGGTTTGATTTCGGTTCTTGATTTTTAAAGTGTTTAAAGGGATGGATTGAGGGATATTTTCAAGGATCTTAGATGCAAGGTTTAGAGATTTTACTTACAAGTTTGAGAAATCAAAGGACGATGGAGGATTGATTTGGACTTGGCTTTCGAAAACTTCATCGGTTTCTTCCTTTTCCTCCTTTTCTTCTTCCTCAAACTCATGGAATACTTCAAGAACAATTGAAGGTCTGGTCCCTCACTCTCTTGCACAAAATTTTTAAGGGGAGCAGAGGTGTTTGGGCTTAGTTAAATAGGCAGTGGCCAGGAGACAAAGCGGAGACAAAAAGTACACAAAGGGTCCCTTTTTTCTTCATTTCATTAAATGTGATTTGAATTTGATTTAACTTGATTCAATTCTTGGAGGCTAGAATTCAGATTTTGGGAAGCTAAAAGTAGCTAGGTGGCTGTTTGGGGGACAAAAATCTGATCCCCCATCAATCAAAGGGTTTGCCTCGATTTTCGTGCTCCTATTGTGTAAGAAAATACATTAAAAGTTAATTTGATGTATCTTTTTGGTGTCTTTTCCTAATGAGACTTATTATTTTTGTATGTTTATGAGAAATATAGTATTTTCATATATTATCATAGTTTTCATAGCAATTGATTAAATAGATGTAGTCTTTTAAGTCAAATTAAGCTGTTTTAGCAATATGTGACTTTTGGACTTATTTTGTTGTGTATGAACTTCAATAATAATTTGTTTGCTTTTGTTGACTTATAATACTTTATTATTAGGTATATTACTTGTTCAAAAAGTTTGGGAACATCATAATGCTTCATTTAATACATTTCTCATAATTTAAAGCTAAAAAGAAGCAAAAAAGTCATTTTTTTGCACATTTCCCAAGGTGGTCAGGCACTAAAGGTTATTTTTTGCATTTTTGATGTTATTTTGTCTTTTACCACTTAATTGTACTTAAATCCTTTATTTAAAGTATCCATTTGGGTTTTTAAGGCTTTTTGCTGTATTGAGGCAAAACGGTCATTTTACCCTATTTATGAGAATTTTTTGATTTTTAATTCATTATTTCATGATATTTACCTCATTTAGAATGTTAAGAAATTCTCCAGGTGCTAGGGTTTTATTGCTTGTGTTTTGGACCTTTTAAGGGTTTTTGGTCCGAACATAGGTTTTTCGGTTCGAGTTAGGGTTTTGAATCTCTTCCGTATTCTATGGTCTCATGGACTATATGTCACTAACACTAGGGTCCGAGTAGGGTCTTTACACGGGTCGTTATCATCCGAGTTGTTACAACTAGGGTCTGTACTAGGTCGTTACATCTACCGTTTGTTCTTGATGTGCTAGAATGTTAGGTTTGAATGTCTCTTTCAATAACTGGATTGTTTTCTCAGGCGGTTGGTCATTTTAGGGTAAAACAAATCATGATAAAAGGTTTGGCTGTGGTAATTACCTAGTCATGTAATCCATGTGACTTGGTGGTTAATTCTTCATCAAGCTTCAAACGTTCATTGTTGTGATCAAGACTCTTCATTATTTGATAGTGATGGTAAAAACCCGGACTTTAACATTTTGGTAGGAAGGCTGGCATGAATATCGATATATATAGATGTACCTCTTTTGCTAGCGTACTAATGTTATCGTGAGTTCAAGGTTGTTTCTCATTTTTCACTTTTTTACTGTCGGTATGAATCTTTTACTTCCCGATTTATCGAAATAGGTGGGTCAACTATGAGCTAGTCTTAGGGAAGTTTGAATTTCCCATATGGTGGTGTCGCTAATCCTTCGGTATGAAGTTGTCGTTTCTAACTTTAGATTGCTGGTGGAAAAATCAGTCAGAGAGAGAAGCAACACAAGAGAAAGAAGACGACATGAGAACCAAGTATCCAGAACTCTTCGACTAAGGTATGATTTTCTCAACTCGACTCGTGTTAAGTTTGGAGGACCAAACTTCCTAAGAGAGGAGAATGTAAAATTCGGTACCCAAATTACGATAGAAAAATAAAAATAATTAGTCGATGCTTTCAAAATGTAATTCTTGACAAAACCTTATAAATAAAAATATAATCGGGAAATTATAATAAAATTCGTTAAAATTTGATAAACTGTCAAATAAAAAACATATAGTTAGACACATTTTATTAAAATTCTGATGACACATAATTCACGAATTGTTATTAAAAATTTGTATTAAATTTTAAGAATTTTTCTAAATATAAAATTTTACATCAAAAATTTTAAATGATGCAAGATGCCACCAAAAATTGACAATTGTCAATTTAACGCGATGATTCATTCATGACCGCCTTATCTGTGGTGGACACGTGAAGCCTCTTTTGTCAGCAGGAGGGAATTAGCTTATATATATATGTATATATATGGGTTTAACGTTGGGGTCGTTAGAGCGACCCCAACGCCAGCAGAGCCCACCACCGCCGTCGCCTGACACTGCCTCTGACGACAGTTCCACCGCTAACGACCCTCACCACCGTTGCCAACTCCGGAATCTCCCTCTCCCCTCTCTTAGTAAACTCTCTCTCTCTCTCTCTCCCATTCCTCCTCCTCTCTCCTCCCTCACACCACGGCGCCACCACAGCCTCCACCAAAGGCTACCACCACCACCTCTAGACCCACCTTGCACCACCCCGAAAACCATTTAGATCACAACAACTGGTTACAGCTGCCATCACCTTTGACGGATTTATATTTTCACAATCTGTATGCACACAGCCACCACTGTGCACGCTATTACTTCTACATCGCCAACGTTCACTACTATTTCGACGGCTTAACGTCGCTGGTGAATGGTTTTGATCGTCAAAAAACTACTCTGATAGACTTGAACCAGAATGAACACAGTTACCACCACTATTTTATTCTTATTATCTGTAATGGACACGATCATCACTGTTCACATCATTACGTCACTATCACCAGCGTTCATTACCCTTTTGACAGCCTAACGCCGCTAATGAACAGTGTCAATCATCGGTAAACTACTCCGCGAATTCAAACCAGACAATTATCGTTTAATAAATTTTATAAAAAGAAAAAAGAAAACAGTTTTATGAACTATAGTGTTTTAATCTTATTATTTTGTGTAAAACATGGTTTTAGTAATAAAAATAATATTAGCTTAATAATTAGTTTTAATAATCATAATCAGATAATATAATTTTGTATGGAAATTTAATATGAAAAAAAATGTATATCTTTATAAATAAGAATTGTGATAAAGAAATAATTTTATTACAACATTATAATTTTTAAGATAAGATAATAATTTGATAAGTTAAATTAATGAAGAATATAAAATAAAAGGAATTTTCTTAAGTAAGTTAAAACATTAAATTATAAAGTTTAAATATTTTAGAAAAGAGTTTTAAATAAAAATAAGATAAGAATTTATATTTTTCAAAGTAATAAGAATATTTTGGTTAATTTTAATAAGAAATTAATTATAATATTTTAAAATAAAAAATTATATTTTGAAAAAAATGTTCTAGTCAAATTTAATATAAACTAAAAGTTAATATTTTAAAGAAGAAAAATAGCCTTAATGTTTTACTTGAAGTTTGATATAAAAATAAAAGGTAATTATAATATATTAAATAAAAAGTTTATCATAAAATAAAATCATAAAATTTATAGAATTTATAAAAGAAATTTTAAGAAAATAAAAGTATATTTTTATAAGTCTATAGAAATAAATAAATAAGTTTTAAAGAAAAATTAATAGAATAATAATTAAGATTTACTTTCTTTTGTATAGATTGAGTATTTCACGGACAATAAAAGTGACAATCTGCATCGTCAGGTGAGACATTCGATATCTAAGTTAGTTTAAATTTCAAATTAATGCTTAATATGTTGTATTTGATATGGAAGTAACAGATTGATTATGGAATTAACAAAATTATGAGAATGATTGTTTAAATGACGTCCTGACTGCTGGGTAACGATAAGCGTACCAACAAAGTGAGGTAATAAGGGTGGTGCCATGGCCAGATGACTAAGGAATGATCATGTCCAATGTATGTTATCCTATTGTAAGGTCGCTACCTACTAATTGCTGGTTGAACCGTTAAAAAAATATCATTCTGAAATTGTAAAAGTAATAGTAACTCAGATATCTATGAGTTCACACTAACTTTGTTAATGGACGTGTTTTTAACATGTCAGGTGATGTATTAAAGGAAAGGTTTTGCTGGAATATGTTTATATCCTGCTTGAGATCACTTGCGTGCACAACTAGCAAGCTTTGGAAATTTCTGAACCGAGTTTTGAGATAAGTAAATGAAATTTTGTTTTATGAAAATGATTTATTTCTTAATTCTTCTACTGTTCACGAATGAAAAATCTTCTAAATGAAGATAAAGAAAGAGGCCTTGGGTGAGTTTTGACTCACTAGCCGATCACGGACGCTATGTATGAAAGTGGGTCGTGACAGTCTGGTTGTACCATATAGATACACACGTTAAGACTTCCATTAAGGAAAGTTGTCTTGACATTCATTTGCTAAATTTTGTAATCGAAATGAGTCCAAATTTTGTAATCAAAATGAGTCGCAATGGATAAGTGAATCTAGATAGACTTAAGCATGGCTACTGGCAAAAAGGTTTCCTCATAACCAATTCTTTATTTCTGAGTGAACTCTTTTGCAACAAGCCTAACTTTGAAAGTTTCAACCTTCCTGTTTGTTTCTCTCTTCCTCTTGTAGATCCACTTACATCCGATGGCTTTTATCCCTTCAAGTGGTTCTCCAAGTTCCCAGATCAGATTGAAATACATAGATTCTATCTCTGAATTTATAGCCTTTTGCCAAAGATCTGCATTTTTCTCTTAGAGTACTTCGTTGTAGTTACAGGATTCGTTATTCAGTTATACCGGGATCTTGTCAAAAGACTCTCCGAAGAACATATACCGATCGGGTTCATGAACAACTTTCCTACTACGACGAGGCACTACCTGCGTCTGTGTACTAGCAGTAATGCGCTGTGCAAAATCTGAACCCTATGCACCATTACCCACATGCTCGTCTGGCATGTTAATGGTAGCACCATGTTCAGGATCTGAACCTGCCCCGATAATCCTCCCACTATGACGAGACAATAAGATATTAGTGACTTATGGTTCCTCTTTTGTTCTACTGGTATTTTTTCTCATTTCTTCTAGAACAATCTTACTTTTGGGCATGTGGTCTATAATGTAATCCTCCTCCAAGAATAGGACATTGGTGCTAACAATGAGCTTCTGATCCTTAGGATTATAAAATAAACTACCCTTCATTTTCTTGGGATACCCAACAAAGAAACAGACTTCTATCCTCAGTTCCAACTTACGTGCGTTCCCTTTTAACACATGTGCCAGACACCTCTAAATTCGAATGTCTTAGATTAGGCTTATGCCCGATCTATAATTCTGTGGGAGTTAAAGGTACTGACTTAGAAGGTAACAAGTTCAGAATATAAGTCGTTGTCTCTAATATAAGTCCCCAAAACGAATCGAGTAATACTGAATAACTCATCATAGACTTTACCATCTCCATAAGAGTCCTATTCATTTTTTCTGCTATACCATTCTGCTGCAGAGTGCCTGGTGCAGTCAACTAGGATATAATCCCTTTCAATAACAAGTAATTCCTAAACTCTCCAAAGAGGTACTTGCCCCCATGATCGGATCATTGTGATTTGATACTTTTACCCAGATGCTTCTCCGCCTCTGCCTTGAGTTCTTTGAATATTTCAAAGCATTCAGACTTACGATGCATCAAGTAAATGTATCCATACCTTGAGTAGTCGTCAATGAAACTAACGAAGTACTCAAAGCCATCTCTAGCCCGGATAGTCATAAGACTACACATATCAGAGTGAACTAGTTCCAACAGTTCCTTAACTCTATAACCTTTGACCAAAAAGGGCCTCTTGGTTGTCTTACCCTTTAAGCAAGACTCACAAACTGAAAGTGCCTCCACTTCTAATGAACTCAAAGATCCATCTTCTACCAGTCTATTTATCTTTTTTAGATTAATATGACCCAAGCATAAGTGCTAAAGAGACGTTTGGTTCATTAAAAAAAGATTATTTCTCTTATATGGTAAATTAGATGTGTTATTCAATTTAGTCAGTTGCAGTGTTAGAGAGATAAGAGGTATAACATATAATTCACATCCACAAATGTACCAGAATAAATAAAACATTTGTTTTTCTTAATAACCATAGAGTCATTAAAATGCACATAATATTTGTTCTTAATTAAATTAGAAACTGAAGTTAAATTCCTTCTAATAGAAGGTACATAAAGGCAATCATTCAATATTAAAACTCTATCTCCACTAAAACTGAGAGTGGCATCTCCCACTGCAACTGTTGCCACCCTTGTATTATTGCCCATATGTAGGTAAATTTTCCCATCACTGAGCTGTCGATTTTCTAGAACCCCTGTGAGGAATTGCAGACATGATTAGTGGCTCCCGTATTTACACACCAGGTATCGGTAGATAACAACGCTAAACATGTTTCAACCACTAATGAACAAAAATTACCTTACTTGTTCTGCTTACTGAGAAAAACTAGACACTGCTTTTTCTAATGCCCAAACTGGTTATAGTGATAGCACTTACCTCTTAGCTTCTTTACACAAGCTTTTGCCCCTTAGCTGCTTTTAGACCTATACCTCCCTATTTTTGAACTTTTTTCTTCTTCTTGCCTTTCGGCTTAGAGAAAGAACCTTTTTCAGCCATATGCATAGTACCTAACTTCCTAAGAACACCCTCGGCTGCTTGAAGTTTTTTAAGAAGTTCTGCCAATGAAAAGTTAAGCTTATTCATGGAATGATTCAAGTAAAACTGCTTAAAACTATCAAGTAATGACTGGAATTTGATATCGACCTGGATTTTCTCGTCAATCTCAACTCCTAGGATCTCCAGTTCATTCAGATGACTTATCATGTTCAGAACATAATCCCTAACACCCGCCTTTAGCTATACTTGTATTCATAAGAGATTTCATGGCCACCTGCCTATGTCACGCCCCAAACTCTAGGCCACGTGAAACACCCACAAACAATCAACCACAACACCCAGCACGAGATACACTCTCAAAATAAACCATACACGCATTGTATATAAATGCCAAACAGCATACGTTATAAGGCTCCAAAGGCAAGAAACATGTATTAAGCATACATGATACCGATAAAAACAAAAAGAAAGACTATAACTCTTCCACCTCTCCAGCACCTCTAGATCAACCAGCGTGATCGGTACCTGAAAAAAAGTAAATCCCACACCGTGAACCAAGGCTCAGCAAAAACTAGACAGGCATGAAGTATAAACAAAACATGCTAGGAAATTGAAGTGCAGGTTTAGACTCTCTTTCAAGCCTTGAAAATAGTTTTCACATGCAAACGGAAAAGCGAGGATACAAACCATCTTTTGACTCACTCACAGGAGCCTGAAAATAGTTGAAAAAGGATTTTTAGATCGCGATTTACACGACTCTTAAAACGGTTTGAAAATTGGTTTATCCGTTAATAATGCAGTACATGCAATCCATGATACATATAATCGGTCCTCACACGCCGCAACCACAAATCTAACAGCCGGCCCTCACACGCCGCAACCACAGTCCTAACACTGAGACAAAGATCCGTACATAAACATACATTCCCGGAATAAAATCATATATTATGGGGTAAAACCATAGACCAAACCACGGGGTAAAACCGCAACCAGACCACGGGATAAAATCGCATACTTTATCGTAAGCCACATGATGGAACCGCCAACCACAGATTATACAACGGGATAAAATCGTAAAGCACGGGATAAAATCATATACCACGCGATAAGACCGCACACCACGGGATAAAGCCGCATATTACAAGATAAAACTGAACATTACGGGATAACACTGAAAACTACGGGATAACACCGAATCACCATTTGCATATTAAACCATGGTTTAAATGCATAAAGCCACGTACTATCACTACGTTTCACAAACCATGCCACATGCTACACACGCGACTCACAGAATACTTGCAACCCATACAACATATACCATATGCATCCGTTCTGTATATTCCACATAACCATGCCTACAAAACTTCTGAGTTTTAAAACATACAACTACGGTACACGTAACGATACCAAAATCATGTAATTCCCTTACATAATAAATGCATAATAAATCATAATTATAAATGCATAAAACCAGCTATAAGCCCACATAGAAATATAACCTCAAACCGTGACATCACCCGCCACAAAACTCGACATCCACTCACAGGGACAACCGACAACCCACACAACCAAGCCTAACAGGAAGGCTACACTAAGCCCCTCAAACAATGAGGTTAGAAACACCACCTTTCTCCTCAAAAGGATCAAGGGTTCAAACACACTCTATACCCAACCACGACGCACAAGCACCAAGCACATAACCGTACCCCAATAACCCGCATCTAACCATGCATGCCACCCTCAAGGACGACACCTACACCACACCTGGGATCACAACACGATACCTGAACTCACCGTAAAACCAACAAAACCCCAAAAGGAATCCACATGTATTTGAATCAACTAATTCCCATAAATTAATCAATTAAATACCATAAGACGCCAATCGAAAACCAAAACCCAACCACCGAACCACCATCACACTGCCTAGAAGTTTAGTCGACTGACCCAAGCCCCTAGTCGACTGAACAACACACTGGAAACTCATAAATGCCAAATAGCCACGGTTCAGTCGACTGAACAGAGGCGAGAATAGTTTTTGAACACTGTTTCAACCTCCAAAACCTCGATTCAACGCCTTTAAAACCCGATCTAACACTCTCGGACATCCACACGCCCAAGTCAAACACCTAACTCTTAAAAAAAACTCTCGAAACACGATTTCATCCACCAAAATCGACTAACAATCGGTTTTAAACCCAAAAACCAAATTTTACAGAAAATTAGATGTACAGCTATCCGACCGGTAAAAATACACCAGATTACACTAACACCCTTATAAAATATACAGGTCTAGAATTCTATCTCGGTAAGTTAAAAACTCGACGTCTCAATCCACGTGCAAAACTGAGCTTCGCCGAAATAGAATTTCGTCCAAATGAACGCGTCGACCACGACGCCAATAATGAAGATCGGCTGTTGGATCATCGAAGACTGAGCCCCGAGCCCCCGAGAAGTTAGAAAGAAGGCAGAGAAAAAATAGGAAGCTTGTTGGAGAAATTTTAAAAAATACCTTTATGAAAATATCTAACTCAGATATTTATAGGACTCCAAAATATCTTTTTTTGAATTTTTTCAAAATTTGCACCACAACGGCTCATGGCCCCAGGAACCTACTCCACATACATATCTAAGTCCGATCATGCATCAAAAGTAATAAAAACATGCTCAAACAAAAATACTTAACGCGCGTCAAAAAATGTCGAAAAAGAAAACGGGTCAGGGTCTCATAGCGTAGTAGCACGATTTTGATCCCCAAACATTTCTTTGAGTTTCGTAATCATGTCATAAGCATTGAGTGTAAACTGATGCTGATGCTGCAATACATTTAACATTAAAGCCAAAATGTAACAGCGAGCCATCTAATCAGCTTTCTGCCACTTCTGATAAGTCCGGGTTTCCTATTCGGTCATCTCCCTCATCAAGTGCTGGTGGATAAATCTCAGATAATACAAACTTATAGTCCTCGACATTTAAAATAATATTTAAGTTCCTTTTCCAGTCTACATAGTTTGGTCCCGTTTGTTTGTTTTCTTTGAGTATGATCGCAATTGGATTGAAAATCATTTTAAAACTTGAAAATCACATATTTAAAAACTATTAATTATGACGGGCAAAAAATTTAAACTTTATTTTAAATTGGTTGTCTCTGCCATTTAAAAAACAATTCGCCTGCAGCCTAGTACCCTATGAATAGAATGCCTCGATGGGAGGACGTCTACTATCCATTGTTTGTCCAGACAGGCCAATTCTAATTAATCTTACTATCTAGGCAACAAACCATGCCAAATAAATTAAATAGCTGACATGGCAGTGACTCAATTAGAGAGAATACTATTATTTACAGCTAAATGCTAACTACCACCTAATCCCGAATCAATCACTACGCAAAGAATCTTTTAGATGGAAAAGTGATCCACACTAACAATTAATTCAAAATTATCCCTTAAAGTGGTTCATTCAGCGATACCTCAATTGATTATGTTTGATGGGGATGAAGGCCTTACTGCCAATACGCAAAATTAATTATATCACCTATGAACTGGTGATGGAGACCGTAGAATTTATCTGCGAATAAATTCACTCTTCTACTTAATTTTTTAAAATATTTTAAGGGTTATAAAAACTGTTCAATTAAAATAAATTTATAAATTTTGAAAAAACCACACGATCTAAAAGATTTTGATTTTTTTTAATTTTAAACCATCTTTTTCGTGTTTTAACGTGTAAAGAAAATTAAATGCACATTTTTTCCTTTGCTTTACAGCTAAGGTTTTGAATAAAGACATTTAAGTACGGGTTACGAAATATTTTTTCAAAAAATAACAATTTCTTAAATTTAAATATTTTTCATTTAATTAATCCAATAATCCAGAAATTTTCACGTTTTCCAAGATATCCAATTTATTAAAAAAATCATCTTAAACGTGTTATTTTATAAACAATAAAATATCTAAAAAAATTTATTTAATTAAAAAACTTAATTTTATTTTTCTTCATAAAATATTAATTAAAATCAAATTTTTTCGAATTAATTAAATTAAACAGGAAATATAAAATCAATATTTACCATGCACGCAGTTTATATACATAAATAAAAAGGATAAATATTTTTTGATTTTTATAATCGAGGTGAAACTCTGTCGAGTTTCAAATTCCTGTATCTAGATAAATTTTCAGTTTTTCAATCGCTATAGAAAGCTGCTTATTCTTGTCAGAATCGAACAAGGATTCATCCATTTGTAGTGTTATAGATATACAACACTTCTTGAGTCCTATCTCATCAGAAAACAGCCCCAGGAGAACTCGAACCAAGCCACCACCGCCAGAAAACAGCCCTAGGAGAACTCGAACCAAGCCACCACCACCAGTAACACCTGGCGCCGCACCACTGCCACTGCTTCTGGCGGCTTTGCCGCAACTCCTGACCTCCGTTTTCATCCCAATTTTTTTAAAAAAAATATCTTACGAAAAATAATATTTTTCTGTTAAAAAATTAGAACAAAAAATGCCTCAAAAACAGCTTTCGATGAGCCTCAAAGGGGCTGTGCTGTCGCACCACCGTTGCACCAGCCACCGCTGCTGCTTTTGCTACTGTTCTATGATTGTTCCAGCTCCCATTTCCAGTTGTTTTTAACACTGATATACATCCACATATTGCCCTGAAGAACGCCTCAAAAATAGTGTGACGCCCCATCCTCTGGGCACATTGGGACATACATAAATATAAATATAAGAATATAATATTCATACATTTATATTTACATATATTAGTTATTACATCATAAAAGAGTTCTGAACCATTCAAAAATACATAACTATTACAGTTTCACCAAGAAATTTCAAAAATTACACTAAGCACGGGAAAATTGAATAATAGAACAAAAGCAAAGGTCTCTACTCCTCAGAATGCATCAGGGGGATTCAGGTGCTCTTGGAACTCACCCTGTTCTTTTAACTCTTCTTCTCCCTCTGGAATGACTTCCCCCAAGAACTCCTCCTCACCTGTAGCACAAATGCCATGAGCCAAGACCCAGAAGCAAAATACTCTAACCTTCTAACTAATTTCACGGCACAAAATCACTACAACGCATACCATTTAACACCTAGTACAGTTTATAGTCAAGGAGACAAACAAATTTATGACAGGATAGCAGATAAGTCAATAAACATGCGTATATGAGATGCTGTGTATGTAATGTAGATGCCCAACCCAACACGCATCCAGATTATAACAGGGTTTGCACAGATGGACTCCAATATGCCAAGATGCAAGTGACAATTTCAATGATGTATGGTATGGATCTCAAATACAACCATCTATAGCATGGCATCAACTAGCATGACAAGATTCATGGTACAATGTGCAAAACATAAGGTACAAGTATGTGAAGCACAAGCTACAATTCTTAAGATATGATTCAACATGATAGCATTAGTTCTAAATAATTATACATTCACTTAGAAATACTAATCAACTAATTCAAATCGATCATCATACAAAAACTCAGGTCTCAAAGCGAAGGGTACTCAAACATACGCTTAGCAACTTTCAAGGCCAAAATTGAGTATTAAATTAAAAGAGCCGACAAGGTTTTGGGGCATCTGTACTTGGAATCAAGTTATGATTTTTAACCACCATTTAGATAAAAATATTTTCCACAACTCTCATGTTTAACACTAAGGCCAAAACCTTAGGCAAATGGGTGAAGAAAACATCCTAAGCAAAAATGGTTCAGCACTTTTCTCAAGATTTTAACAAACATATGCCTATGTTGGTATCAGTTTTTTGGTATCAGATCAAGTCCAAATGATCCCTTTTTTGAGTATGTTCTAGTTCAACATATCCCCTACAAGTTTCATGTTTAGAGCTAAGGATAGTTGTTTGGAACAAGTTAGACGTTTTGGCCATTTTAGAAAATAGGTTCTGTCAGCCGCCAAAACTCAGTAGAGCTGGTTTTGGACAGAGGGTTTGAAACTGATTTGGGGTATCATCCCGAAGATTTAAGGCCTAATATTTGGATAGAAAGTACTTCAATATGTTAGTTACAATATTCATGTAGACCAATTTTGGAGTAGGTAACTAAAAATAAAGGTTTTAGGGTACACAAAAATATGTGACAAAAGTGTCCCTTGAGGGCTGAAACTCAACAGAGATTTTCAAATGGGTTTTGACCTATCAAAACTCAATATTTTGTGCTTCATTTTTGTGGGTATATCAATATGCATATTATCTACAATTGTTATGTAGGGTTTTCATTGATATTATCTACAATTGTTGTGGGTAGATCAATATTTTGTGCTTCATTTTGTGCTTCGGATCTCATTGTAAACTAGGGTTTTCAGGTCGGTAGTGTTGACTGATCGAAAAACAACACACTTTGGTAAAATTGTAATATCTCGAGTTCTACTTACTCAAATGAGTTAAAATCAACTTTGGATAAACGATAACACAAAAATCTAAACTTGGACATAAAGAACATGCTTAGATCAATTTTCTACGTTGAGTTATGGCATTCCAAAGTTCAGGGCAGAAATATTTATGCTCTCAAAAATCAAGTCTCTTAGGGTCCAAGTCTCCTACTTATATATGTCAACTTTTTGTTCCATTTATTTGCATGCTTATATTTTAGACATTAATATCAAGGTTCTATCACACTTAGAAGTCATCAAACTCAAAGATAACAATACACAACAACATCTCATATCACCCATAAATATAACAGCCCCAAATTTCCAACGACGACGCCTTTTTGGTTTATTTTCGGTTCTCGATTCTAAAAGTGTTTAAAGAGACGTACTGGGGGATATTTTGAGAGATATTAGACATAGGATTTAGAGATTTTATATACTTGTTTGAGAGATCAAATGAGGGTGGATGATGGATTTGGACTTAGCTTTAGAAAATTACCCTTGATTCCTTCTTTTTTCTTCCTTTTTTTCCCTCAAACTTACCTTAACATTCAAGAGCAATGAAGTCTGGTCTCTCTCCCTCTCTTGCATGAAAATATCAAGTGGAGAAGAGGGTGCTTGGGTTGATTTACATAGGCAAGGGTTAGGGGACACAAGGGGGACAAAAAGGTACCATTAAATGACTTTTTCTTCTTTTAATTAAATGAGATTTGAGTTGATTTGAGAGCTAAAAATAGATATGGGGAAGATAAATATAGTTAGGGGTCAGTTTGGGAAACAAAATTCTAATCCCCCATCAATCAAGGGATTTTTTTCAATTTTCGTGTCCTTATTGTGCAAGAAAATACATTAAAAATTAATTTGATGTATCTTTTTGCTGTCTTTTTCTACTAAGACCTATTATTTTAGTATGTTTACGATAAATTTACTATTGTTATATATTATTATAGTTTCCATAGTAATTGATTAAATAGATGTAGTCCTTTGAGTCAAATTAAGCTATTTTTGCAACGTATGACTTTTCAACTTATTTTGTTGTGTATAAACTTTAATAATGATTTGTTTACTTTTGTTAACCTATAACACTATATTATTATGTATATTACTTGTTTAATAAGTACTGGATCATCATAATGCTTAATTTAATACTGTTCTCATCATTTTAAACTAAAAAGAAAGCAAAAGGTATTTTTTGACACTCTTCCCAAAGTGGTCGGCCACTAAGGGTCATTTTTGTCATTTTTAATGTTATTTTGTCCTTTTTCACTTAATTGTACTTAATTTCTTGATTTAGGGTGTTCATGTGTCAAAATTTAAAATTTTAAGACTTTCTACTATACTAGGAGCAAAATGGTCATTTTACCCTATTTATATTTTTAACTCATTATTTCATGATATTTACATTATTTAGAATGTTTGGAGACTCTCTAGGTGCTACGGTTTTATTGGCTTAGTTTTGAACCTTTTTCGGATTTCTGAGCCGAACTTAGGGTTTTTTAGTCAAGTTAGGGTTTTGGACCTCGTCAATGCTCTCTGGCCTCATGAACTATCTGTCACTATTACTAGGGTCTGTGCAAGGTCGTTACTGTGAGACCCCGAACCTTGTTAATTTTGATATATATAAATATTGACGTGTTTTTCTTTCATGGTATATATCATCGATGCTTGGTTTATGTTTTGGGTTGTAGAACAACATGTATTGATGTGTTTTAAGCTTTTTCGGACCTTGTTTAGATGGGTTGGGTTGGTTTTTGAGCCTTAAAACTTTAACTTTTTCCAGTAGGCTTCTGCTGGTAGGTTCGGTCGACTGAAGGGGTGAGTTCAGTCGACTGTACTATTTTTGGTGAGTTCGGTCGACTGAACTCAAGCGGTGCACGTTTTTTGAGGGGCTTCAGTCGACTGAACAGTGTTTTTGGTGTGCCTATATGTATCCAAGCCCCTGGAATGCTTGGAAAAGCTTAGTTATTTCTATTCTCTCTGCCTTCTTTCTACATATTTGACCCGCCCGAGCCTAGTTTTCGACGATCAGCTTGTGGTTCCCTGCTATTCATGCTGCTAGCTTCGCGCTCATTCGGTCTGATTCTGGTTCTGACGAGACCTAGTTTTCGAGGCGTCGGGTTTTGACCCAACGAAGTAGAATTCTAGACCCTGCTACTGTATTAGGGTGTTATATGTAATTGTATACTTTTTCACTGATAAAAAATATATAAAATGTCATATCTATATTTAAACCATATTTTTTGGGTAAAAAGCATGTTTTTGGCTTTTCTTGGTTTAGTACATCGTATGACACGTGATTTTATAGTTTTCAAAAGGCGCTCTTGTAAACGGTATTTTTGATGGAAAACAGAGGATTTTAATGGAAAACGGAGGATTTTGATGGAAATCTCAACATTTTATGTTTTGGAGGTTTGGAGTTCGCCTTCGAGGTTGAGTCTCAGGTTTTGAAACGTTTTGTTAAAAATGGAAAAAAATATTTTAAAAATATTTTGTTGATCTCCATGTTGATGGATGGATCTATATACATATATAATGTATTATTTTGAGAAAATATTTTCGTAGTTGAGCTACGGTACTATTTTTTAGAAGATTATGTAGATGTACCGGGATGACATATATTTGGCACGAGTTGGCCTCGGTGTAAGTTCGGAAAGGTGCGCAGCGTAGGTACTAAGGTCCTTTGGGTTAGTCCCCGTAAATTGAGACGGATGGGTGCTCAGCTTCCTCGGGGTCATAACCTGTAAATTGAGTGGTTACGTTCATGGTGCTCCGTATAGAACTTGTGTGTATCTAGGCGATCCCATGATATCTGGCGGTTAGATACTGAACAGGAGTCTGTAGTTGCTACCTCTATCCTCTTGTGATTGAGTCGGTACATAGGATCTTACTCTTCTTATTTCGCGATGGTACATTCCACGAAGGAACAACGTTTTGATTTTTTTTTTCTTAACTATGATGGTTTGCTTGCATTAGTTGCAAATTCATGCGTTTAAGGATGGAAACATGGTTTTTATCATAAAACCATTTGGGAGGCTTGTGTTGGCACAGTGGGAAAACTTGTGGGTTTTTGGATGGAAAACCATTTTGGGTTGTGGTTGAGTTCGCTCCCACCATGTAATTGCGTATTACCTGCTTTACAGCATTATAGTCTGTTTCTATTGGGTTTCGGCTAACTAGTGGGACTTTTTTGTAAAACTATTTTCAGGTGATGCTTTAGATGATGACCATGAGTAGCTCTGGTGATGCCCGTGGTGACGGAAGACTATTATAGTTTTCCTTCTTGTTGGTATGCCTATTCCTGAAGGCAGTTTTGTACGCCATAAGGCGATATACTTATACATGTTATACAGGATGTTTACTGCTTATGAGAGATGCATATTGGGTTTTCTTGTGATTTCAACAGGTGGATTTGAATGTATGAAAACCTATTTTCTGTAAAACTGGTGTTTGGTGGTTTTTCACGTGACCCTGGGTTTTGGGGCGTGAAAATTTGGTATCAGAGCTCTGGGTTCGAATATCTAAGAGCCATGGAAAAATAGGGTTTATCACTTGGTGAGGTTGATTGTATATGCTTGCTTGCATGTGTTTAAACGTTGGTTTATAACATGTTAATAGCTTTTTGAGCATGATCATTGTGTATATGTGGGTACGGAGGTGCAATCTCAGGATTGATAAGTTTTGCCTTAGGGCGTTTGGAATAACAGATTTGGAAGCCAAGCTAGAAGAGCGTTTGGCCGACGTATTTTTTAGCAGGAAATCTGAATAGGTTATCCAAATGGACGAGTCTGTCTTGTTAGTTCTCCTCGGTATGTGAGACGTGTTAACATGTTCTTATGTGACTATGTGATAGCATGATTATGTGTTCCTGTTACGTAGTAACATGTTGTAGGAATGCTTATCTTGTTTATATTGCTTCCTATAGAATTATGTCCACGCGGGGAGTGCGGGGACGGGGTCGTGGTCGAGGCCATGGCCGAGGTCGTGCTTATGATCAGGTTCCAGATGTTCAGGTTCCAGAGGAGGATAACGTTCATGGCCCATAGGAACAAGTGGGCAGTGCTGACGTTGTCCAGGAGATGCTTGCCACTATGCGAGCTATGGCAGAAGCGACCAGGGCTAGTGTGCGGGTTCTTGAGCCAAGGGCTTCTGTAGTTATGTGGAAGTTTCGACTGTTGGATCCTCCGATCTTTGCTGGGGATCCAGACCCAAAGATTGCTACTGAGTGGTTGGAAGTGACCACATCGATCTTTGATAATCTAGACATCGAGGAGGATGCTTTGCATATAAAGTTGGCGATGTTCCAACTGCGAGAAGATGTTAGAGAGTGGTGAAAGTTTGCCAAGACCACTGTGGATGAGACATGGGCTGCTTTTATGAGAGTCTTCTTGGAGAAGTATTTCCCGAGATCTTTGAGAGATACTTAGTGAGAGGAGTTCCTCTCCCTTGTTCAGGGGAATCTGTA
Organism: Heliamphora pulchella; assembly: GCA_032270985.1. Taxonomy (NCBI): domain Eukaryota; kingdom Viridiplantae; phylum Streptophyta; class Magnoliopsida; order Ericales; family Sarraceniaceae; genus Heliamphora; species Heliamphora pulchella. The sequence goes on from JAULJZ010174306.1 coordinate 21,241, forward strand.
TGTGGTCCAGTATGAGGCCAAGTTTGCGAATCTGTCGCGATTTGCACCTGAGATGGTATCGACTGAGGAGTTGTGCACTCGGAGGTTTGAAAGGGGACTTCAACCTGCTATCAAGGACAGGGTTGCAGCTCTAGATGTGGAGGTTTATATTAAACTGGTGGATCCAGGTTGAGAACTCGTTGGCAGACAGTCGCAGGATTAGAGAGAGCGAGAGTCAGCAGGGCAGTGGGGATCAGAGGTGCGGGAACAAGCGCCAGAGGTCGTCTGAATCTAGTTCTCGTTTTACTGGATCTTATCAGCCGTAGTTGTCTGCACCTACACCTTCAGTGGCCTCGGCAGGAAGGCTAGAACAGAGAAGGTTGATTTGTTATAGATGCGAACAACCAGGACATTGATCAGTTGAGTGCCCGCAGAAGGGCCAGGCCCAGATTTCAGCACCCATCCAGTCACAGGTGAGAGACCCACCTCTCTATTTTGGGTGTGGTCAGTCCAGACACTTTCGCAGATAGTGTCCCAGAGAGGGGAATGTCTAGGACACAACAGGAGCATCGGTTGCTTCATCTGTGCAGAGACGACAGGCTCCACAGTAGCCTTGGGCTCAGACTTCTAGGTTTACGGAGGGAGGTGCTTCAGCTTAATCAGTGAGGCAGCCATCGACTCAGAGTTATGGTGGACAAACCAGACTGCCGCAGGCCAGGGCTTATGTGCTTGCTAATCCCAGTGCTTCCAAAGCACCAATGGTGTATGATGCTGCTATTACTCCGGCCATGATCAGAGGTACTCTTCTAGTCTTTAGATCACGGGCCAATGTTCTTATAGACACGGGAGCATCACATTCATTTATATCCTCTACATTTGTATCTGCATTTGGGTTGGAAATGGACTGGTTGGGTAGTACCTTATGTGTAGAGACCCTAGTTAGTGGGAGTGTGACGCTGAGCCTTGTTTGTAGGTCCTGCGTACTCGAGGTCCCTGGTTATTGTTTAGAGTATAATTTTATCATTCTAGACATGACCACGTTTGATGTCATCCTAGGGATGGGCTGGCTGACTACCTACCATGCCTATATAGATTGTGAGCGGTAGAGAGTGTCGATTTGTACCCAGAAGGGTGATTGCTTCTACTTTGTGGGTGATCGGGATGAGAGCTCGGTGTCTATACTAGGTGCCGCGCGAGTTTGAGGGAACTTGGGTTCTCTATTTTCTGCTCTCAGATTGGATATGCCAGATGAGGTTCGAAGGGAGTTACCCCTATGGTGTGTGACTATCCGGACGTCTTTCCTGATGATCTGTTTGAGTTGCCATCGAGTCGTGATGTGGAGTTCTCCATTGATCTTATTCCAGGAACTGCTCATATCTCTATGCCATCTTATCGCTTTACACCGGCTGAGTTGCGTGAACTCAAGGTGCAGTTGTAGGAGTTGCTGGACAAAGGATTTGTACGGCCGAGTACATCGCCGTGGGGAGCACCAGCTTTGTTTGTGAAGAAGAAGGATGGGTCACTGAGACTATGTATAGACTACAGGAAGTTGAACCTAGTGACGGTGAAGAATAGATATCCTATGCCTAGGATTGATGGTTTATTTGAGCAGTTTAGGGGGTCCCGCTACTTTTCGAAAATTAACTTGAGGTTAGGATATCACCAGCTGAGGATTAGGGACGAGGACATAGCAAAGACCGCCTTTCGGACTCGCTATGGTCACTATGAGTTTTTGGTTATGCCGTTCGGTCTGAAAAATGCTCCAGCTACATTTACGGGTCTAATGAATCGTATTTTCCACTCCTACCTGGACAATTTTGTGGTCGTGTTCGTGGACGATATTCTGGTTTATTCGCCCACGAGGGAGATGCATGAGGTGCATCTACACGTCGTCTTGCAGCTTTTGAGAGAACATCGCCTGTATGCGAAGTTTGAGAAGTGTGAGTTCTTAATGTCAGAGGTGAGATTCCTTGGACACGTGGTGTCGAAGGATGGGGTATCAGTGGACTCGACGAAGACTGATGCAGTGACGGATTGGTAGCGACCGAAGAATGTTTTTGAGATACATAGTTTTCTCGATCTGGCAGGTTATTATCGGCGGTTTGTGAAGGACTTCTTTAGGCTGGCAGCACCGATGACACGCCTTACGCGTAAGGAAGTTAGTTTTGTATGGAGCGAGTTCTGTGAGTCAGCTTTCTAGGAGCTGAAGAGGAGATTGACCTGTGTGCCGGTGTTGATTATTCCTGAGTGAGGTCTGGGCTATACAGTATACTGCGACACATCACTTGATGGCTTAGGCTGCGTATTGATGCAGGGAGCCAAGGTTGTAGCCTACGGCTCGCGACAGCTGAAGAAACACGAGAGGAATTACCCAACTCCTGATCTGGAGTTGGCAGCCGCAGTCTTCGCTTTGAAGACATGGCGGCATTATCTATATGGTGAGCATTTCGAGGTTTTCTCTGATCACAAGAGCTTAA
>JAULJZ010174316.1:0-93788 GCA_032270985.1 Heliamphora pulchella
TTAATATTAAATAAGACCGGTCCGGTTCGGTTCGGAACCGTGAAATATAACCAAAACCGAGAACTGGACCGTTGAAAACGGTTTTTAGAAATCTTAATTCGGAACCGAACCGTGAGAAATAAAAATCAGACCGGACCATACGGATCGGAATAGATCGGACCGGATTATCGATTTTCTCAATTTTTTGTGCAGCCCTACTTATAACTTATAATAACTTTTAACTTATTAGTTATTATAAGTAATTAATGTTAGCCTTTATGCCCTCAAAATTTTTTTTTGAATTTATTATTTTAAGTGTAATAAATTATCTTAGCATTTTATTTTACATTCATATATACATTATTGGGTATTATTGTTATCACATGTGATGTGAATGCAAAGTTCATTGGGTAACATTGTAAAAAAATCATGTTAACGGTTTATAAACCAAAAGGTAGGGAGTAATGATTTTTCAGTGCCTTGTAGACCATAAAATTGTTCTAGGCTACGAATGTTGATCGGACGTCACACTATTATGGCTTATACTTTGTTTGCTACTATATGATAGAATGATTTATTCAATCCTTGAGGTAGTAATCTAAAGCAAACAAGTAAGTGTAATATAATAAGTACATGTAATGAACTGGATCAAATTCTAAGAATACCTTATGGAATAATAAATGTCAGTTTAAAAAGATAGTTCTATTACAATTCAATTATAGTCCTTAGACCTGAGAGACCATTATTGATTAACTTACTATTCATATAACTTTGATATTATCAATCAATAACGTCGAATTAAAGGCTATATACGGACATATTTGGTTATGTGTATGGTGCTTATGATATGTGGGTGCTCAACATGGAATCCACCATTCTCTAAGAGAAAGTATATTCAAGCAATTTTCACATTATGTTGGACCCAAAAACTAAAATTGGCCGATGATCTTTATATATATATATATGTATGCCTATTAGTGTAGACACCTCAATTTGATAAAGTTGAATCTTAGGCACACACATCGAATGCGCTCCAATGACGAAAGTATGAGAGTTATGTTCAAAGATACTCCCAAGCAAACAGGATCACAAATTCGGTTCAAAATTCAAGAAAACCACCAAAAACCTTCAGGCCGTGACATTCTTATCCTCACGACCGCTACCTTTTTGAAAATCTTAGAAAAAGTCACGACTTTCTTTGTCACAGCCACAAAGTTCTAAGCTTAGCCGCAACTTTTGAAAGTCACGACTGTCTTTTTTATTGCCATAAAGGTAGTGGCTGGCACTATGCAAAAGCAAAAAGGTAATAGCTGCCATTTTTACACCTTTTTGGATAGGTGACAACATTTTAGAGGCTCTTTGGGCTCCCACTTTGCCTATAAATAGGCGACGTTTTCAGAAGAAACGAGAGAGAGCCAACCTTGATGCCCAAGCTCTGCCAAAATCCATTCCCACTCGATATTCTGATATCCATCCCATACTTTTTGGGCCTCATTCGTGGTCTTGTTTGCGTTGAGGGAGGTCTCGGAGCTCATATTGGCTTGGAGATATATCATTCTTGCATTCAAGGAATCATTCGAGGTGGATATTCACATGAGGTAATCTTACAAACCAACGATATTCTTCTAAACCCTCATTTTCTCTCCCCGAGGGTGTCCTGGATAAGGTTTTCATCGTTCTCATTGGTTATTTGTCATTTATTTCAACATAAGCATTATTTACATAAGTTTTGTTGTAAAACAGTATACTCATAGCTTTCTGTTTCGTATATAACAATCATATTTCGTTTCGCTTTAACGCTCACAAGCACACTGAGACATGAATAACTTTTTTAGGTTCTAAAAACATGATGGTCACGACCTGTCAATGTCACGGCCATGTGTTTTGATAAACTTATAGTCACGACTGTCATTTTCTTACATGTAGCTAACACTTATTTTGCCTTCTTTTCTCATGGCCGCAACATCATATTGTCACGGCCGCGATATTTCTATAATGCCAAAAGTATGAAAATCGTTTTAAAGCTTCCTGTCATCCTTTTACTCTCAAGGTTTTTCTTTTCTTTATCTTGTTTTGCATATTATGTGTCATAACTCATGTTCTTGACAGAAAACAAAGGGTAGATATGGCCTAGATCAAATGGGTCATGGTCTCCATTATGTACATCTTTTTTCTTTATGTTATGCAGTTTTAAAAACATAACGATCACGTCCTTTCAATGTCACGGCCGTGTGTTTTCGTTGAACACAAAATAACGGTCGTCATTTCATTTCCAACGGCCGCATGTTTTTCTTTTCATTTGTCACGACCGCCATATACCTTTGCTATGGCCATGAGGTTTTGTGAGGCCAGTGATATGAAAGTTGTGTTTTAGGTATTTTGTTGCTCGGTTTTTTTATCCAGTATATTCTATTTTAAGATATTGCTTTTGTAGAGAGCAAAGTGTGGTAGATCTAACCTAGAATAAATGGGATATGGTCTCCGTCCTATATGTCCTATTTATTTGAGTTTGCCTTAGATCTTGTATGTTGGCTATACCCCTTCTGAACCCTTAAAAACCTTGGCCGTAACTTTTAGCAGTCATGGCCACAACTTTTGTTTACCTTGTTTCTTGCGGTAACCCTATTTTTGTCACGATCGCGTATTTTGTGACTTATTCTATCACGGCCACAACATTTTTAGCCACGGTCGTGAGTTTTTTTTGTATGACCAGTAGTTTGAAAATAATGTTTAAGTCTCCTCTGTTTATTTTATACAGCCTATTCATATCATGGTAGAGGTAGAAATGTTGTTGCATGACTCTTAAACCTTTATTTGCTCATTTTATCATTTGTTTGCATATTTTTCGCTTTACTTTCCTCAAACGATTCGGGTAGCATATCTAGAAATAACAACCAAGTTGCATGCCCCTAGGATCATAGTTAGCATTTTGTATCTTTGCTTGCTTTTGTCTGAATTCTCTTTAACCTCCTATTCTATATATGTTACCTTTAAAAAGTTTACAATAAGAATCAATATTGATAAAATAGGGGCCAACCTCACGGTTGGACAAAAATGGTGCCTAACACCTTTCTTTTTTGTACTTTAGCCCTCGAACCCTCTTTTTTTTCTTTGGTTACGCTTTGAAAAGACTGCCATCCTTTTTGTGTGTGTTCATTTTTCTTGGTTTATCTTAAAAACCAAGTGGCGACTCCATTTTTTTAAAATGTGCTAAGATACCTTGGATTTTTTCTTATTTTAAAAAGAAGAGAATATTTTTCTAAAAACTATAGATATCTGGTGCACCATCTCCCATGAAAATGATAACACCCACAGTTTTTCTTGCGACTCTGCTGGGGACTAGTTTTTCAAAAAAATCATAAGAGGGCTTAACTTTAAATGTTAACGGTCCTTGTTGTAAACTTTTCATCGGTATTTGCATTAGCATTTTGCATATTTGTGCGCTTGGTTCTCAAACCCCCGCTCCGCCTACTCGATACCCTGGTTAGTTTACTATCTCAGGGCTATATCGGGGAAGCCAACAAACTTTCTGGCCATATGCTCCCATAGATGTGGCAAAAAGAGTTATTGCATACCATTTCTAGCATTGGGATGTATATTCTTGACTCTATTCAAAAGGTACACTGAGTGCAGACCTACCAGCCTTCTCATATGCATATAGTTCTTACAACCCTTCTTTTAGGATTAGTAAATATTTTAGGATTATGTGATTTTATTTTATGGATACTTTTGTTTGCATAGTTAGCACCCCCGATTAGGATTAGTTTTCGTCCTTCCGATCCGTCATCGAGAGTGAGTTGTTTTAAGTTTAGGCATAGCTAACAAGTTCTTCGATTTATGTGAGCCATTTCAATTCAAAGACCCAAGATAATAGCTTTGTGCAAAAAAAAACCTATACGCACTTGGACCTGATCTTCGAGCAGAAGACTCAAACGTGTAGATCAGTCGAGAATACCGATGGTAGATCCAGAACTTACTATGGCAGATATGATGAGGGAAATCCTAGAATTAGAGCAGACAGTTGAGGGAGTCAGCACTACAGTGACTAATCAAGCTTGGATCCAGACTTAGTGTTAAGCTCGAATTCAGGCTTTACAGACTTGGGTTGCAGACCCCAATGTAGTTGTTCCAAATGAGCAAGAGGATAGAATAGAAGATAATATTTGGGACAATAATATGGGACTTGAGGGAGCCCAACAAGCAGTTACACAGCCTGTTCGGTTGGGAATCCCAAAAATCTTAGCCACAAAGGAGTCGATCTTATTTGATACGGTCGACAAACTAGAGAAAATTTTGAGGAAAGTCTGAGGGGTTGAGGATTATATCTTGGATGTTGAGGGAGTCTGCCTATTCCACGATGTTAAGCTTCTCAAGAAGTTTAAGATGCCTGACATGGAGAACTTTGACGAAACTGGAGATCCAAGGATCCATCTAAGGATATATGTGGGAACCCTATCACTAATGGGGATCAGTGATCAGTTGAATGCTCATTTCTTCTAGCGGTCTCTCTCAGGAGCCGCACAGAAATGGTTTTTGTCTTTGAATGCTGCCAAGACGAGAACCCAGGAGGGCATTTATATTGCATTTGTCAACCAGTATAACTACAATATTCAGCTCGATGTTACCACTTGAGACCTAGAGACTACCTGGCAGGAGGCCAAAGAGTCTTTCATTGAGTTTCTGACCCGATGGAGAGTTAAGGTAGCAAAGATTACAAATCGAGCCACTGAGAAGGAACAAGTGAGAATGGTAGTGAAGAACTTGCAGTCATGGTTCTATAAATATCTGATAATGCAGCCGTTGATGACGTTTGAGCAAGTTTTCGATGCTAGGGTATAGATAGAGAATGCGTTGCAGTCCAGAGATATCAAGAAGGGAAAATCAAGCCAAAGAGCGATTCGAAAGCCATATATACCAATAACCCAAACAATGCCACCAATGCCATGAACTGGAGCTATTAAGTGAACCTACTGAATTCCAACTCGAATCAAGGCAACGCACCTGTCCAACCAACTACCTAAAATCAATCTCGAAACCAAAAGAGAACTTTCACCGAACTCACTATGCCTTTAACTTTCATTTTGAGCTGTCTGATTGAGAGGGGTTTCTTAAAACCTTTGGAGCTGACCCCGCCTCTAAACTCTTTACAGCCAAGATATAACCTGACCCAATACTGTGCCTTCCACTATGGGCATGGTCATTTAACCAACAACTACATGAGGCTCTGGCATGAGATTCAAGACTTGATAGACAACAAGGTGTTTTCTCCACTGACCACCGTTCAGAAATTGAATGTTATCACCAATTCTCTATCGAATCATGCAACTCAATAGAATGTGAATGCTGTTGAAAGGGGGTAGAAAGTTTTGATCCCATAAAATTCATAGTCCCTGCGATAGAGCCAAAGCCAATTACAGATTTGCTGTCCGGTCAAGAGGTGTTACTCAATGATCTTATCTAGGATTTGATAGATGATGGTTTCGATAATTTTTTGATCTCTCTCATTCATGCCGAGGAAGGTCCCCCTGTCAACAGTGATGATGAAGATGAGGAAATAAGACGTTTATGGGAGGATTTGCCATGCCTGAGGCATTGAATGAGTTGGGGGACGGTGGAACTGACATTATATGGTATGTTCTTATCATCCCGAGGGATGATACAGCATAGCACCGAGGGGCAGCCTGGTATGGGGAAGTCAAACCCAAATTTAGAGTTGAAGAGACAGAGAAACCAGTATCACAGATAAGAGAGTCTTCGAAAGGAAAGGAAGTTGTCAGCAAAAGTGGGAAGGAAGAAAATCCATCAGTTAGTGAGGAGACTAAGAAGAAGAAAGAACAGGAGGAAAATGGGAATGACCCACCCTAAGTGAATTCGCTGGGAACCACAAGTTTTGACCCCTTTATATATATCATTTCTCTTTATGATCCAAAATCGAGAATACCTCTACTCGTTGAGCCAGTATTATGCTCTCTCGAAGTAGAGTACCAAGAAGAGAATAACATATAGGAATTGGAAGAGATTGAGCAAGAATTCATGGATATAAAATATGAAAAAGGTGAAGATGTACCAAAATGGCATCCAATAATGGAAGAACCATATGACCATGGGGGACCGTGGGAACCTTAGGGTCCTCCCCTGCTTTATGATTGTGAAGACCCGTTAGATGGGGTGTCGCTACCACAACTCTTTGAATTAGAAATTGATATCGGTGAAGAAGCTCGTTGGCTTTCGCAAAATGTAATAGGAATCATAAAAGATCTCTGGGGAGATGGAGCAGTTAACGAGGAATATAATCAAAGAAAGACAAGCAAAGATGATTTCTGGACCTTCCCTTAAAAGCGATACCTAGTAGTGGAAATCCAAGAAGTGACCGACCAAATTGAAGGTCTTTAGGAGCCCAAAGAACAGATAGAACATCTGACAAGAAGCGAAAGGGATTTTAAGCCTGTCCAATTAGAGAAGGGGCAACCAAGTAGGGGGATGGAAAAGCTAAGAAAGCAATCAGAGAAATCGAGAAGATATAGTTTTAAAAGAAACTCAAAAAGACACAGGAAAATGTAAGTATTTAGGGATTACTTGTAGCTTCCCACAAGCATTGACATGCGGTTTTTGAAAGCCTTGAACAACATAGGCATCCAAATGGATGTCTTCCCCAACCAGCTAGTTAGGATGCTTATGCCCGGGAAACAGACCAATGTTATCGCCTTCAGGGACAAAGATTTTCTGACCGAGGGGCCATCTCACAACAAGCCATTACATCTAACCGCCTAGTGTTTGGGGAAGTGAGTGCCAGTCGTTTTAGTCGATAGCGTATGCCCACTGCAAATTGCTGCTTATTTGCGACTAAAGACGTAAGCCTTCAAGCCGAGTAAGCAAGGGGTACACTCGTACGACAACATGAGAAGAGACGTGTTGGGATTAGTAACTTTTGCTGTTATGGTGGGTACACTGGAAAGCAAGGTGGAGTTCCATGTTCTTGATGTTCCAGCTTTATTTAATCTTTTGTTGGGAAGATCATGGCTACACGATCCGACAGTTAGAGCAATTCCGTCAACCCTACACCAAAAAGTGAAGCTGATTAAAGAGGGTGTAATTGTTACCATTTCGGGCGAGACTGGTTTGCCGAACCTGATTAGCGGCACTACCCCACTCCTCGAGATCCATCATGGGGAGGACGATCTCTTTCTAAACGGGTTTAACTTTGACGAGACCAAGGCTATCTAAGTTTTGATGAACAGAAAGGAAAATTATGTGAACCCGAAAGTCGTAACAATTATGAAGGCAATGTCTTATTTTTTAGGAATGGGACTAAGCAAGCACTTGCAAGAAATTTCAGAACTGATCCTCTTGCACCATAATCGTCATGGATATGGACTAGGATACGAGTCAGAGTTGGAAGAACAGAAGATGGAAAAGTATAGGCCTACATTGAATGTGCGCTTTGTCAAAGAAGGGGATGATTTCCCTTACTGTAGATCTTCCAAACCATAGATAAGGGAGAAGACTAACTAAAAGTTGCCAGGGCTGAAAATCTTTTTCAGCCACCAGTTGACCGATAGTGAAGAAAAAGCAAAATATGACAGATGGGATTCACTGAAAAAGTGCCAATAGACTGGGTGGTTCATTGCGAGGAAGGAGATCTGGATTCTTTCTTCGATGAAAAGATGGCTTGAGTGCATATAGGCAATGAGGTAGACAAGGACGCGCTGATGGTAGAAGCCGATGTGCTTGCGGATTACACTACACCTATCATGGATGCTGCTAAAAATGAAAAGAGTTAGTTTTTTAAGTCTTTTCTTATGCGTGATGTAACAAGTGAGTGAAGTCTGAGTCTGTTAAATCTATTTTCACTGAGTCTGTGAATAGCGTCTGTAACGACGAGTATGTCGGGATTGCATCTGTCGGCATTCCAATCCCCTTTTGCTTTAAGTCTCATGTTGTAACTCTTTTCGAAATTAACGAAATGGAACCGAGTTTTTCTTACTTTGCTGTGCCTTAAATATTTTGTCTTTGTTCTGAAGATTTTAATAGATTCGAGGAGGATATTTCCCAAGAATTAAAACTTTTAATTGAAAAGAAAGAAAAAATGCGAGCTAAACCTATAATTGAAGAAACTGTGTTAATAAATCACAATAATGGAAAAGATCTACAACTAGTTCAGGTTGGTTCTACGCTATCTTTAGAAGAATGTGAACAATTAATCTTTTTATTAAAAGAATTTAAATATATTTTTGCATGGTCCTACGAAGAGATGTCCGATATAGACCCCAACATTGTACAACACAAAATCCGTCAATGCCAAACCCGTCAAGCCGAAGCTTAGAAGGATCAAGCCAGATTGAGCTCTCAAGATCAAGGAGGAGGTTACCAAAAAGATAAACGCTGGATTCCTCATGGTTACGAAATATCCGAAGTGGGTTGCCAATATCGTCCCAGTACCGAACAAAAGATGGAAAGATCCAAGTGTGTATCGACTTCAGATATCTCAACAGGGCCAGTGTGAAGGCCGACTTCTCTCTCCCCCACATAGACGTGCTGGTAGACAACACCGCCAAGAATGTGCTATTGTCTTTTTTGATGGATTTTTAGGGTACAATTAGATTTTGATGGCGTCAGAACACCGAGAAAAGACTACCTTCACGACACCTACCTATTATTATAGGGTCATGCCGTTCGGACTGAAAAAAGCGAGAGCAACTTACCAAAGGGTTGCGACCACGTTGCTACACGACATGATACACAATGAGGTAAAGGTATATGTGGATGACATGATCGTGAAGTCTAAAACCCAAGAAGGGTATGTTGTCGCACTAAGGAAATTCTTTGAGCGGATCATGATGTACAAGATGTGTCTAAACCTACAGAAGTGTGCTTTTGGAGTTACAGCAAGGAAGATGCTCAGATATATGATCACGCAGCGAGACATAGAGGTAGACCCATCAATGACCAAAGCTATCCTCGAATACCTTCCCCAAGAACCGAGAAGGACATAAGGAGTTTCTTAGAAAAATTTCAATTCATCAGCCGTTTCATCGCCAAGCTAACCACTACCTGCGAACTTCTGTTTTGAATTTTGAAGAAAGAAACCATGCTTCAGTGGGATTAGGAGTGTCAAGACACCTTTGATGCCATACAAAAGTATGTGCAAAACCCTCTAGTTTTGTCACCACCAGAACCTGACATTCCTTTGATACTGTACTTATCATTGACTGATTCAGCGATGGGGTATGTGCTTGCTTAAGAAGATGAAGCTAAGGTAGAAAGAGTTGTCTACTATTAGAGTAAGAAGAAGACGGAATGTGAATGCCAGTTTATGTCTTCAGAGAAGGCTTGCTAGGCGCTAGTTTAGGTATCTAAGAAGTTACGCCATTACATACTAGCATACCGAGTTATTCTAATCTTAAGAATGGACCCGCTCAAATACCTCTTTGAAAAGCTATCACTAACAGCAAAGTTGGCTCGTTGGTTTCTGATGTTAGCTGAATTCAACTTGCAATACATCACAAGGAAATCCGTGAAAGGGAAAGTTATCGCATAATTTTTAGCCAACCATCCTATTAAAGGAAAAGAAGAGCCGTAGTTTAAATTTCTCAATGAGCAAGTATTAAAAATTGGGAAGGATTTATGGATCCTCTATTTCGATGGAGCTTTGAACTAATACGGGTATGGGATAGGGATACTCCTCATCACCCCTAATGATTCCCATATCCCTTTGGCTTTTAAGTTGAGTTTTGAGGACACTAACAATCAGGCTGAGTACGAAACTTGCTTTGTCGGATTGGAAGCCGTCATTGAACTAGGGGCAAGAAAGTTGAAGGTTATAAGAGACTCATCTTTGGTTGTCTCACAAGAAAAAGGAGAATAGAGGGTTAAAGAAAAAAAGTTGATCAAGTATCACCTAGAGCTTGAAATGATGATCCCCTATTTTGAGAGTATAATGTTCACCCACGTCCCGAGACTACAGAACAAGTTCGCCGACGCCTTAGCTACTCTGATATCAATGATAGACATACCTCTTGGGGTAAGGATGAGACCTTTAGAGATTCAATAAAGGATACATCTGCGATTGGTAATAACATCGCTACCCATGAGGTCAATGACGGGCTACCATGGTATCATAACATTTGGAATTTTATTGAGAAAGGAGAGTATTCTAGCCAAGCCGTAAAAAAGGATCAAAGAGTTATCAAGAGACTCGATGCACAGTTTGTAATATGTGGAGGAAGATTATACAAGAGGGGATATCAGGGAATCAATAAACTCTATGTTGACATAGAGCAAGGGCACGAGTTGATGAGAAAGGTTCACAGAAGAGTTTGCGAACCTCACATGATTGGGATGATGTTGGCTAAGAAGATCCTACACCAAGGATACTTTAGGATGACGATGGAAACGAACTTTTATCAGTTTATTCGAAGCTGCCGAAAATGCCAAATTCACACAAATCTCATGCATGTACCGCCATCTCAACTTTATAACATGATCTTGTCATGGCCATTCTCAGTTTTGGGAATCGACGTAACAGGGAAAGTTCCGCCTAAGGCATCAAATGGACACGAGTTCATTTTCGTAGCAATTGACTACTTCACAAAGTGGGTCGAAGCTGCCTCTTACTCCATCCAAAAGGCCTCCTAAGTAGCCAAGTTCATCACGGAAAATCTTATCAGTCAGAACAGGGTGCCGCACAGGATAATATCTAACAATAGTTCTCACTTTCAAGGAGAAGTTTTAGACCTCTTGGAGGAGTATCGAATTGTTAGCCATAAGTTTTCACCGTACAGACCACAAACCAATGGAGCCGTAGTAGCTGCAAACAAGAACGTGAAGAAGACTCTATAGAAAACGATAGAAGGAAGCAAGGATTGGCCAAAAAAGCTACTATTTGCACTCTAGGGATACCGGACATCAATTAGAACCTCTACAAGGGCAACGCCATATGCTTTGGTTTACGAAATAGAAGCAGTTCTACCCATTTAATTGGAAATTCCTTCCTTAAGGATAATGGCAAAAAGCAGTATTCCCGAGTCAGAATGGAAAAGGGATATATTCAAAGAATTACTTTTGTTTAACGAAAGAAGCCTTAGAGTGCTGTTTCACATCCAAAGATATCAGAGGAGGATAGCTTGAGCGTTTAACAAGAAGATTAAGTCCCAAAACCTGAAGGAATGTGACTTTGTCCTTAAAGAGATAGAGCTCTGATCTTCGACCCTAGGGGCAAGTTCAAGCCTAATTGGGCCGGACCTTATCTCATTAAAACTCCGATGTCAAGAGGTGCTACTATTCTTATGGACCTAGACGGGAATGTTTTCTCTGCGCCCATTAACTCAGACCAACTCAAAAGTTTCTATCCATGAGAGACAACCCAGCAAAAGAAGAACCCGAGTGTGACCCAAGCCTCTAACTACATTATAGCCTGATTCTCTTCTTCAGAATACGTAGGCAGCTTCTGTCAGAAGTTCGGCCGGAACCTTTGTTTGAAACTCTCCCTTCGTAACCTTATCCAAGTAGGTGATCAACGTAAAATTTTGCTTTAAGTTTCTCTAACAAACTGATTATATTTCAAAAACGAAAGTCTAAAGAATAGTTTTAGAGATCACCACAAACCAGAAGTGGAGAAACTTTCATTAATAAGTTTTACTATTATAGTTTTCAGGAGCAAGAGAGGCTCGCAAGTTCTCATCCTAAGAGACAAAAAAAGAGGAAATAAGCAAGATATATGGGACACAGCCAAGTAAAGTCGGGTTCTTTTTCTCTTTGTGTCTTCTCTCTGTTCTACCCTGCACTCTATCTCCGCTTGTAGCCAAACCTTGTAATCTCCAGAAAGCCTGTTGTCGAAATTCCTGCCAACTGGTATTCTTAATCGAGAAGACCAAGCCCACTGGTACTGACCCAATAAAAGGGCCCGTTGGGGAGAACTATATAGATGGCTCACAGCAATCCCAGGCCTGATCTGGGTACGCCCGAACTGACAAAGGATACAATGGGGATAAGAGAAAGTGGCCAACTTCAAGCCGACCAACAGAACCCCCGAGTGACTCACAGTAGCAATAGTTATGAAAGATATCTTCAGCCAGGGACATAGCCAGGAGATGTCCTCCATAGTCAGAGAACTCAGGTAATCCTTCCAAGCAGCCTCAATGGAGCAAAGGCGATAAACTTGACAGCGAATGAAGAACCTCACATTGTAACTGTCAGATACCAGCTTCTCCAGTAAGTTCACTTTCTTCATCAGCCAAATCTGAGAGAAACAAGAAAAAGGATAGCTGAGTAGAAAAATCAGAGAGAAACAAAGAAAAAGAGAGCTGAGTGGAAAAATTTGAGAAAAACAATTAAAAATTAGAGTTGAGTGGAAAAACTCGAGGAAAAAATACAAAAAAAGAGAGTTGGGTGAATACCTGCAGTAGGATAGCACTATCGACAAAGTAAGAAGCACCTTCAGTGTGGATTGCATCAAGCCTAAGGAGCGTCTCGACAAGGACTGACGGAACATGATCTCGACACTCATAGATCTGATGAGCCACATCCACCAAAGAAGAGTTAGTCCACTCATCCGAGGGTCCCGAGAGGAATTGAGCTAGAAGATAGATACAAAGAGCATACCGATGCTAAAGCTGAAAAGAGAAGTCACCAAGAGATCCCCAAGGACCAAAGCAATCTATAATCCGTGCCACATCGAGGAATACATCGTGGGTAATGAGAGAAGCCTTATGCCTCGAATAATCGTAGAGCTACATCAACCTATCCCTAGGACACGAGAAAGGGCGTAGGAACTATGACCTCCTCTCGGCCCGAGATTCCTAGAATGGCGAAAAAGTCCTCCACCGTCTGACACAGCTCCTCACACCCAAAATAGAACACGTGTACATTGGGATCCCATAACTAGGCTGCTCCTGCAGAAGATGCCAATCGACCCTCATGCTTCGCAAGGAGAACAACACATCTAGGCCAAAGTAGAGAAGTTTTTGAGCTCGACCGGAGAACAGTCATTCATCCAAGCAAAAAGGGAGTTGTTATGAGAGTGGCCCATGAAGGAGGCAAAAGAAAGTGCAGGATATTCAGAACAGTGGAGTCTGGAACAGTTGCCCCTTTTATAGAGCAAGAAATGGAGGGAACCCTGGAATTTGCCCTAAGTTTCGCGCCAAAAAGTTTTCTCATGGTCGTCACCTTTTTCTCACGGCCGCTAACTCCTTACTTCACGGCTGCCATGTTTTCTCCCCAAATGTACTGGCCGTGATGTTCCAAAGTACAGGCCGCAACCTTTGCTTCGTCAAAGTTCAGGCCGCCACATTCAAATTCCACGATCGCGAGTTTAAAACTCACGGCCGTAATTTTTTTTGTGCAAAAATTTTGACATCCCTTCCCCATTTTGTCAACGTGCTCAAATTGTCGTCGACGACTCCTAAACAACTCGCAACAAGGAAAAGCAGTTTATATAGCAGGGTCTCAAGTCATGAATCATACATCATGTATAATCAAAGTCTCGGCCTTCAAAAATGAATTTCACATCATAAATAAGAATCATATGCATCCAAGATAATAAAAAATTGAACCGGGGGCATGAAGGCCCTATCATCATAAGTAACCAAGTAATGTGAATGTACGATGTGTCAAGATGTATGTTGTGGCACTAATGCTAAAAAAAAGAACCAAAGGAACAAAGGCCTCATCCATAGTATCTGTGCAATGTGTTAGGGATAGTATATCAGTATGTGTCAGAGCAGTGTATCGGTGAGTCTGTGAGCATCAAGATTAGTGTATCTGTGTAGTGAATCGAAATAGTGTATCAATATGGTTCGACAAGATAGAGTATCAGAATGTATCGAATGGGCACGTAAGCCCAAGCAAGAATAGGAACGCAAGCCTCCATGTATAAAAGAAGAGAGAAAAATCATTAGCAGTAGAGCAGCAACAGGTCGGTCACTCCTGCCAGGTCCACTTCCTCCGGACGATGTAGTCTCCCTAGGATGACTCATCGGACGATGACCCTGTCTCCCCCGCCCCCTTCTCTGTACCGGTGGTAGTCTGTGCTGTGCTGGAAGTCTCAGCTCAGGGCGAAGAGGCAGTAATAGATGTAGAAGTAGAGGCCCGTGCTGGAGGTATAACTAAAGCAGTAGGTGCCATACAGCCGGCATGAGTCCTCGGGCCCCCGCCTCGACCGCGCTAAAAGAAGGAAGGGGCACATCAAATAAAAATAAATATGTATGAACAAGAAAGAAAAGTACGAGAATATAAATAAGAGGGGAATAAGTAGAGTACCACAACAGGGCCACCCCGGGGAGCAGGAGGCTCCGTGCCTTGGGCTCGGAAAGCAGCATCCCAACAACGAACCAATATCCTCAACCCAGAGATAAGACGAAGGCTCTGATCGCACTACTCCTGAGGCATTTGTCAAGAAAAGGACCACATCAGTACAATTAGACATCAGAATCAGTATAGTCAAATATGAAGGGCAGTGTGGAAGGTAGAAAAAGAAATGAAGGGAGACGTACCCGTTCCACGCCTAGAGGAAGAAGAATCACCTGGGCCGCTGGCTCATGGATCTGGATCTGGATCTGGTAAAGATTCCCGTCTACGAAGGTGTCTACCGTTTAAGACAACTCAGGGTGGAAAGGACCGGGGGCAGCAGGAGGAGAACCCTGCACAGCAGCACGGGCCCCTATGAAAGGCATGAACCTCTCTTAGGTGAAGATCGTAAGTCATGATCCTCACCCTCGATCAGTGTAGCACCATCAACACTTGCCATGGCACGGGTAATCTCAGCCGTATAGAGGGTGTCAGTCTAACGTATCCCAACCGGAGGCGTCCTCGAGATATAAAAATGATCATACTCCAAAGACTATCAAACCACACGCTCACCAAGGTACCACTCTCTGCAGAATGGCCCCTCAAGCAAGACGCGGGTCTGGCTAACCTCTCGATTCTGCATTAGGGCGACATCGACTCGTTCCTATATGCCAACCCAAATGTCCCACCGGACCTGAAAATATCAAAAAAACATGTCAAAAAGCAATGTATGTATAGGGAATGAAAAGAAGGAATGAACAGAAGCAGTAATGACACACCCAATCAGAGTGAGGGTATCTAGAAAATGGCGATCATCGTCAATATCCTTCCCGCCAGACTTTGAACCCCGATATCGTCTGGCCCATTGGAGTGCCTGAGGAATCACAATTGGATCATCATGGGAGTTCACCGACTGGCGCTTGCCTAAGAACTCGTAAGCCCAACGCTGCAAAAGATCAAGAAAGGCATCAGTACATAATGAATCAGATATATAGATATGAAAATGAGAAAGGAAAACAAAGGCAGAGAAAGTAGATGTACCTCCCAAGATGTGCCAGTATTCGCCTACGCTCAAACCAGTGGTCCTAATTGTGGCGCTCATATACCCGTACAAATTAGCCAAGGCGGCTCCCCCTCAGTCGTAGGAGCCTCTTTGATCCATCACCATCATCACAGCGAGGTAGTGGAGGTGCACCCTATTCTCTATGTTCGGGAATAAGGCTATCCTGATCATGTAGATAAGGAATGCACGCGCCACCCACTTGAAGTGATGGACCTCCTGTGGCGCTGGGATTTAGGGTTTTTAGTTCAAAAATGAAAAATAGAAAATTCAAGAGTTATTTTAGAAAACTTTTAACACCTTGAAAATCAAAAGATTTTGAAAATCCTTTTTGTGAAAAATGAAATCGCCACTTGATTTTTGAGAAAAAAACAAGAGAAAACAAGGGTCCGGGGGTTAAGGTACGAATCGGGGAAGGTGTTAGGCACCCCGCTCGCCCAGCTATGAGGTTGGCCTTTACTAATTATCATTGGTTCTTAATTAGATTTGTCAAATGCATGCAAATATAAAAAATAAAAGTAAAGAGAGAATATCCAAAATCAAATAATGAAAATACATAGTCTAGATATTTAACACACTAAAACAACAACTAAGTATAAAAGGGAACCTAAGTCCTAAGCAAGCAAAATCTAACTAAAAGGAACATGGAACAAACCTTAAGCAATGTCATGAAATATTCTACACTATTTTAAACATGGTATCAAGTGAAGAAATATATTCCAAAATTCACTAAACCCTAATCATATCAACGATTTACATCATAAACATTATAAAGATGCTATTGAAATAAAATTAAGCTACTGAATGCGAGGACTATTACACAGGGATGTAACAATCACACATAACTAGGAGTTATGATATGCAGGTATAACATTGATGGTTACGACCGCATCAATGTTAGTGCCTGAATGTAGCGATCGCGATATTGGAAATCGTGACCGTAAGATATGTTGGCACGATTTTGATGAATTTTAAAATAACAATGTGCTAAGTGCAAATGTGCGTTGTGGACAAAGTAGAATTAAGATTTTTTTGATTATAATGAAAATTAACCAAATGCGCCTAAACTAAACATGCTTTTTAAACATTCATAATTTGACAAGCAAAATGGGGTAACTAAATCAACTATTCAAATGATGCGAACAAAACATATGAATTGAAGAATTGAAATTAACCCGACTACTCCAAGAAAAAGGAAATAGAGAAAGAAAGGCCGGGGATCCAAATAGAATTCCTGAATTGTTAATATCCGGGTGAGTCCTCAAGCCGTGGAATGTAGAATCGTCAGTCGGATCCTCATAAGCACTCTAATTCCAATATTCAAGTCAAGATTGAGAATGCGGCAGAGTATCAACATCCAATCAGTTTATCCTCTCAGTACTTCAGCAGAGTATCGATATGCTCAAACCTCTCTCACTTTTTGATTCAATAAAGTATCGTTGCTCCGAATAGTCCTCTCAGTACTTTGACAGAGTACCAATCTCTGAATCCTCTCATCTGAAAATTGTACTAGAGGTACGTTTATATTGAGTACGTTAACCAAGAGAGTACGTTAACCAATGAGGTGTTAGCACGTTTTGCAACACGTCATGATTTTTGGAGTTTGTGGTCGTAAGAATCGAAGTATGCGACCGCTACAAAAAGAAAGCTTCCAAGGGTTTCACATGGCGTTTGTAACAATGGAGTGCACGGCCGTGAGGTTCAAAGGTTGCGACCGTGACCTTTGGTAGGGTTTCCAAGAGATTCTTATCACGGTCGCATGGTTTAAAGTTTCTGGTCCCAAGGTTTGAACATTGCGGACTCAAAGTTTGGATATGTTTGATCATTTGGCTTGAATACTGGATTTGGATTGCTTCCAACGATCGTTTAGAGATATCATTCCACTTGGTTTTCATCATCAGACTCACCTGGATTAATCTAAGACTCGGTGGGGTCAAATTAGGGTGTCTACAATTGCCCCTCTTTGACATAATTTGCACAGCAACGCGTGATGTTAGTTATGTCAAAAACCCAGAGACAACATCCATTTGACCGAGCCGGGAATCTGAGGTTACAAATACTCAAGCATAGATATGGTGGTCGTACTCGAACTTCCATTGAGTTGCCTACATACCCCTTTTGCTAGGGATCAGATCAAAACGTAACTCCGGGATAAATATAGAAATGCAAGAAATAAAACATGATGTAGATGCTAGCATGATCAAACAATACCCTGAAGATTGAGTCAAGATCTTTGGGGCACAAACAAACACACAAGCAAGTCAAAGTTTGAGTCAATATCCGAGAACTTGGCTGGGGATAAAATAATAAAAAGGATCGAGTCAAGATCCTAGAAATTGTCTTAACTGGGAAAGCAATCACAAATAGATAGGTCGAGTCAAGACCTAAAAATTCAGAATGAGAAATTGGATAAAAATAATTAAAAAGTCGAGTCAAGACTTTAAAATTATCTTTATCGAAAGAAAATTATAAACTAATAGGTCGAGTCAAGACCTAAAAATTCGAAATGAGAAATGGGATAAAAATAATTTAAAAAGTCGAGTCAAGACATTAAAATTATCTTTATCGGAAGAAAATTACGAATTAATAGGTTGAGTCAAGACCTAAAAATTCAGGACGAACGCGGGATAAAAATAGTTAAAAAGTCGAGTCAAGACTTTAAAATTATTCTCATCGAAGAGGAAATCACAAATTAATAGGTCGAGTCAAAATCTAAAAAAATTCGGAACGAACACAAGATAAAAATAATTAAAAAGTCGAGTCAAAACTTTAAAATTATTCTCAAAAATACTAAATGAACACACCAAGCAGGCCCCTAAGAGATATTAAAACCCCAAATCGCAATCATGGCCCTAAAAACATGTGCCTGCCAACTTCAAAGTTGGCGGTCGCGAGGTCCGAAGCTCGAGATGGTGATATAACCGTTGGGACAGGTGGCAACCGCAGGCATCTTTTCAAACGGAGGTGGCGGTCGCGAGGAAACGCTTCACATACCTTGCAGTCGCGAACAACGGATGTTGCGACCGCAACATCCAAGTGCCATAAAGTTCCCCCAGGCACGCGGGTCAAACCTCACTTTCACCCT
The DNA here is from genome assembly GCA_032270985.1 of Heliamphora pulchella. Classification (NCBI taxonomy): domain Eukaryota; kingdom Viridiplantae; phylum Streptophyta; class Magnoliopsida; order Ericales; family Sarraceniaceae; genus Heliamphora; species Heliamphora pulchella. The sequence continues at coordinate 18,408 of JAULJZ010174316.1, forward strand.
TTCACTCTCAATCTCTCTCAAACTTCTCTCGCGATCCTCTTGAGTTTTCTTGGTTTTTGAGCATTCCTTTTTCTTTTGGGCTAATCCCTCGATGCACGATGTTCACGTTATTGCTTTTCATCATTCCTTTCTTGTTCATGGCGAGCTAGGGCCATGACGATGACTTGGGGCGCAACGAGGCCCTTCAATAGCTGAGAGCTCCTCCCTGGGCGCCATCGGTGGTGCAGGCTCTAGCGCTTCTGTTGGCAGGATTTTGAATACTCAGCCTTCCACTTCTTTGGGGGCGATGATGCTGTAGCACTTGAGGCCGAGTGAGTTTTACGTCAAGCTGCTGAGGATCGCGATAGAGATGCACGGGCAGCTGCTGAGGCACAGGCGGCTGCAGACTAGGCAGCTGCTGAGGCTAAGATCGCAGGTTTTTTGGATCCACATGCCGGTGAGGGTATTCCTGCACCTTTTCACCAAGGTTGGAGGAGATGCCATCCTTTTCAATCCAGACATTGCCCGCTCCATAGATGCACTGACGTACTTCTTGGGCACCGTACCCACGCAGATGGACTAGGGTTGAGTCAAGTATACCTGGTTATATTCTCATTTCAGACACTTTGAGTGCACGGAGCCCCGTAAATTTGAGTAGGCCGCCCGAGTATTCCTTTTAGTCATGTTCGGTATCTCCTTATTTGCGAACAAAGAGAATATCGTTCATTTCCACTATCTCGGTACCCTCTTTCGTCTTGACCAAGTATCATCATTCGACTGGGAAGGCGCTGCCCTAGCTACACTTTAAGGTTCGATGAGGGTGGTGACCTGATTCCCGTAGGAGCTGAGCGTGGTAGGATATTGGAGGAACTGGGAGGTATGCCTCTATTCCTGTCTTTTTGCAGTTCCATTCCTTTACATATCTGTTATCTGTTCTTCTGCTGACACATCTTCTTTTACAACTCTAGTGTTACGAGTTCCTCGGGATGCACGTCCCGACGAACTCTTTTGACGATCCTCTGATTATTCCTCGCACTGCTTGGTGGGCCTGGGGCCTGAAGAGCAGGGGGAAGAGTCTAGACAAATTTTAGGAGTCTTTGGATCGATTGACCCCCAACCAGGTACATCTTCTCTTCTCTATTCACTTCTGCCTCATTTTGGGTACTGTTCGTTATTTTCACTGATCACACTATTCATTGTTCATACTGCTCATTGTTCGTTGTACCTTCTGTTCATTCTGCTTACTCTGTTATACTCTTCTCACTATTCACTACCCACTATTTATCAATGTTCTCACATTATTCATCATTCACTGCACCCACTGCTCTATTTTGGTTTGTCATAATTCGAACTGTTCATACTACTTTTATTGCTCTAATTGACAGAATTTCCTTTCTTGTAGGTTCGCTGGGGCATTTGGCACAGGGTAGATGATCGAGCTAGTGGGAATTTGATGCACAATCTCAACACCTCCTCGATGCGAATCTTGCTAGAGGGTCCCTTCTGTAGAGAGTACTATCTAGGAGAGAGGGTGATCCGTCAGTCGCTGGGCTTCGACCACTTCTAGATCCTGGTGGCTCCTCCCGTTCGTATGCATTATATGGATTTTTGAGCCGCATAGACATCCTACTTGAGATGATGGGGACTTACGCATCCAAACTGCTGGGTCTTAAAGGGGATTACACGACATGGGCTCGAGCACATCTGCTAGGACCACTGGGTCCTAGCCCTGCACCTGTGGGTAGACAAAGACGGAGAGCAGCACCAATAGCTATTCCTGAGATTGGGGCCGGAGCTGCTGCAGCTGTTGGTGCTGGAGTGGCGGGTGATGCAGGGCTGCTACTAGTGTCGGGGCGGCTGGAGTTGGGGCTACCAGAGGAGCCGCTAGAGCTGTAGAGGTGTCTTGGACTGTCTTAGTCCTCCTCACTAGGTATCCTTTTGATATCCCCATTCCCATACCTTTAGTTTTGGAGTACAGATTAGATCTTGGCCAAGTTTGATTCTCTTTTCACAGCATTCTTCTTTGACCTTCCTTTGTTTAGATGGCATAGTTCTTGTTTCCTCTTGGTAGGTGGATTCGGCTTGGCAAGATCATCTCATGCTCATGGTGAGCGATATGCAGACTCTAATCCGTCAGCAGGATACTTGCCTTCGTGCAGCCAAGGTTATGTTCGCTCCTTTACCTGTTGAAGTAGTGAGTATTTTTCGGTTTCTATTTTACTATCACTTTCTTATTTCTGCACTCTTTTCCCTATTCTGACCTTTATTCTTTCACAACCGCGTGCCCTAATTCGAGGTGTTGTTGAGCCCCAGGTTCAGGGTGACCCACAGGTTCTAGTTCTGGGTTTAGTACGAGGTCGTGGGTCCCGTGCTACTACTTCTCGAGCTCGGTCTTCTTCATCTGCTCAGAGCCATTCCTAAGTCGTATCCTCCTCTTCTAGCAGCGATGATGATGATAGCAATGACTTGAACAAGCTGTTTAAGGATGTCAGTCCCTCAGAGGCCGAGCCTTCTTCTCGTCAGGTCCTCTAAAGGCAATGAGAGAGAGAAATCCTTCCCCCTCTGTGGCGCCAAAAATTTGGGTTTTTATTTCAAAAATAAGGAAATTCAAGAGTTATTTTGAAAATGTTTAACATCTTGAAAATTAAATGATTTTGAAAATTCTTTTTTTGAAAAATGGAGTTGCCACTTAGTTTTTGAGAAAAATAAAAAAAACAAAATGAGCCACTGATCTTTTAAAATGTTTAACCTGAGAAAACAAGGGTTCGGGGTCTAAGGTACGAACTGGAAAAGGTGTTAAGCACCTCGTTCGCCCAATCGTGAGGTTAGCTTCTACTAATCATCATTAGTTCTTAATTAGATTTTTCAAATGCATACAAATATAAAAAATTAAAGTGGAGAGAAAACATCCAAAATTAAATAGTGAAAATACGTAGTTTAGATATTTAGAACGCCAAACAAAACATAAGAAGAAAATCTGAACCCCTACAGCATGCAAATTCTAACAAAATGATACATGGAGCAAATCGCATGGTATCGACAAAAGTATAAAAATAAAGAAAACCTAAATATGTTAGAAATACGCTAACAAAATTTATGATAAAAACCGCATAGGATAAATACAAAAAATGAACCTAAAAGAATTCTAATTCCCAAACATGTCAATATACTAAGGTAAAATACTAGACCTTACACATTACTTGATACAATTTTAAAATGACAAACTATGCTACTAGAATTAAAACAACATACTAAAAAAAACGACTATAGTAATCATATAAAACCTGAAGATACGTGGGCACAACATTGATTATTGTGTCCACAATTATGTTGATGCCGAATATATTGCAATCGTAGTATTACAAACTACACCGCAAAAGAAAATGTAGGCACCATAACTGAATTCTAGTAAAAATGTACAATGATGACAATATACTTATGACACGTTATAGAATCTAATCTAAAAAACAAAATTTAGTTTAATTCTCTTTAATCAAAACCATGGCAGACGTACAAGTAACTCATTATTAAGCAAATTTTTAAGATGAAACATACTTTTGACTTAAATAACTATGATTACCAATTAAATGTAAAATTGGAGAACAAGTATGAAACTAAAATTCCAATAATAACCCGGTCTCCCCAAAATAGAGACAATGGAGAGAGAAATACCAGGGATCCAAACAAAACACCTGAATTTCTATAATTCAGGTGAATCCTCAAGTCGGAGAAGGGTGATCAACAGTCCGATCCTCAGGAAATGCTCTAATTCTAATTGGTGAATCAAGAATCTAGCAGTGTATTTGTGTATTGAGATTCGTACTCTGGCAAAGTAGCAGGGTATCAGCATCAAGACTCGTACTCTCTTACTACTTCAACAAAGTACCTCCCTCTCAAAATATGTTCTGAAAAACGTACCAGAGGTGCGGTATTTATAGAGTTCATTGACCAATGAGGTGCTGACACGTTTTGGGACACATTAGGGTTTTTGGAGTTGGCGATTGCCAGGTTTAAAGTTAGTGATCGCCACAAAATCAAAGCTTCCAAGGGTTTTTTATGGCGGTTGCCACAATGGAGTTGGAGTTCCCAAGGTTCAAAGTTGGCGACCATTACTTTCGCTAGGGTTTTCAAAAGATTCTTGTGACGGTCGCTAGGTTTTGAGTTGGCGGTCTGATAGTTTGAAGTTGGCGGGTTCAAGGTTTGGAGTTGAAGGGCCCAAGGTTTTGAAAGATTTGATCAATGGACTTGAATGCTAAGCTTAGATCACTTTCTAAGGATCATCTGTGAGCACCATTCCACTCATTTTTATCATCGGACTCACCTGGATTAACCTAAGATTAGGCGGGATCAAATTGGGGTGTCTACAGGTGCACTTCTTTAACACAACTTGTACAGCAATGCGTGACGGGAGTTATGTTCAATACCTAGAGACAACAACCATTTGACCAAGCCGCCAATCTTAGGTTACACACACAAGCATACACATGATGGTGGTCGTACTCGAACTTTCATCGAACTACCTACGTACCCCTTTACTAGGGATCAAACCAAAACGTAGTTTCAAGACAAATGCAAAGATGTAAGATACTAACCACGATGCAGATGCTAATGCAATCAAACAATATCCTAAAGATCGAGTCAAGATCTAAAGGGGCACACACAAGTCAAAGATCGAGTCAAGATTTAATAACTCAGTTAGGGATAAAATAATTAAATAGATCGAGTCAAGATCCTGGAAATTATCTTAACTGGGAAAGAAATCATGAATAAATAAGTTAAGACCTAAAAATTTGGAACAAACACAGGATAAAAATAATTAAAAAATCGAGTCAAGACTTTAAAATCATCTTCATTGGAAGAAAAACCACAAATTAGCAGGTTAAGTCAAGACCTAAAAATTCGAAATGATAACGGGATAAAAATAATTAAAAAGTCGAGTAAAGACTTTAAAATTATATCTATTAGAGAAAAAAATAAAAAATTAATAGGTCGAATCAAGACCTAAAAATGCAGAACGGACATAGGACAAAAATAATTAAAAGTTGAGTCCAGACTTAAAATTATTTTCATTGGAAAACAAACAACACACAAAAAAAAGATAAAAATAATTAAAAGTCAAGTCAAGATTTAAAATTATAACACACACAAACAAGTCCCAAACAGGCCCTAAAAACAATTAAAACCCCAAAACGCAATAATTACTCTAAAAACACGTGCCCACCAACCTCAGAGTTAGCGGTCGCCAAGTTCGAACATCAAGATGAGCGACATAACCGTTGGACAGGTGGCAGTCACCAGCTTGGAGTGTGCGGTCGCCACGTGGCAATTCAAAAACCTCACGGTCACCACCTTCGAAGGTAGCGACTACCAACTCCGGGTGCCATAAAGGCTCTCCAGGCACGCGAGTTGGGATCCATTCTCACCTCCTTACTCTCTTTCTAGCTCTCTCTCTCTCTCTCTCCCAAACTCTCTCTTGAGTTTCCTTGGTTTCTTCTTGGTTTTTGAGCTTTCCCTTGCGATTTTTGAGCTTTTTGACTATTTTCTTCCACATGGCGGGCCACAAACATGGTGACGACCTCTTTGGGGCACAACGTGGTCCCTTTGCTAGTGAGAACTCCTCCATGGGCGCTCTTGGGAGTACGGGTCCCAGCATTACTACCAGCGGGGTCTTTACCACTCAGCCCTCAACTTCTTTGGGAGCGATGGATGCTTTAGCTGTCAAGGCTAAGAGGGCTCTTCGTCAGGCTATTGAGGATCGGGACAGAGCAGCTACTGAGGCACAGGCAACTGCGGAGGCACAGGCAGCAGTAGAGGCACAGGCAACAGCAGATCAGGTTGTTACCGATCAGGCGGCTGTTGAGGCGGAGATGGCGAGCTATTTGGATCCTCACGCCAGCGAGGGCATTCCTGCGCCTTTCAACCCTCTCACATATGGCTCGATTCCTCATCGTCTGAGATCGAGTGGGATGAGGCGGTACGAGCCTCCAATCGATGCTATTGCTGTTGATGTCCTTCTCCGAGAGCCAAATCAACATCTCTTACGCTAACATCCTACGGTAGGTCCTCTTGTCCCTTATCTCAATTCAGAATATTGAAGCATGCTTTAACTTTATCGTCTCGAACATAGATGCATGTTTAAGACCCACTGATGCTTTATATGATGTATGTTTGAAGAACTTGAAACATCCAAAAATTGCCCAATTTTAACTGTCACAGATTAAAACTTAATAACAAACATCAAACATTAAACCACATTGCTTAATATTAAAAGGACAAAATAAGACATCGCACTAAAGATTAGACAGGTTACCTGTGCAAAGGAGATTCTAGACAAAATGTAGGGACACTAGGGTTTATATTAGGGTTTTGATACCAACAGGGGGTGGTTTTTCTTTTTTTATCTTTTTTCTCTTTTTTTTTCTTTTTTTTTTGAGAACCTAGAAATCGTCACACACTTATGAACCTAGAGATTGCACACATATTACTAGAGTCAGAAATAGGGATTTGCTTGGCTCACTAGGGCTTTAGAGAAAACCTAGGATTCGTCACACACACACCAACCTAGGGTTTGAAAGATTTGTCTAGCGCACCAGGGCATAGGGTGCCTAGTTTTCTAGGGTTTGAAAGAACTGAAGGATCGTCACTCACACATGAACTTAGGGTTTCAAGGATAGATATCCTTGGCGCGCCAGGGCCTAGGGTGTATAGTTTGCTAGGGCTTGAAAGAACTGAAGGATTGTCACTCACACACGAACTTAGGGTTTAAAAGATTTACCTGGCGCACCAGGGCTCAGGGTGCCTAGTTTTCTAGGGCTTAAAAGAACTGAAGGATCGTCACTCACACACGAACCTAGGGTTAGAAATAAAGATTTGTCTGGCGCACCAAAGCCTAGGGTGCCTAGTTTTCTAGGGCTTAAAAGAACTGAAGGATCGTCACACACACAAATCTAAGGTTAGACACAACGATTTGCCTAGCACACCAGGGTTTAGGGTGCCTAATTTTTTAAGGCTTGAAAGAATTGAAGGATCGTCACTAACACACGAACCTAGGGTTAGAAACAAAGATTTTCCTGGTGCACCAGGGCGTAGGGTGCCTAGTTTTCTAGGGCTTGAAAGCACTGAAGGATCGTCACTCACACGAACTTAGGGTTAGAAAAAATGATTTGCCTGGCGCACCAGGACTTAGGGTGGCTAGTTTTCTAAGGCTTTGAAAGAATTGAAGAATTGTCACTCACACATGAACCTAGGGTTTAAAAAAAGATTTTCCTGGCGCACCAGGGCTTAGGGTGCCTAGCACACCAAGGCTTAGAAATAACCGAAGGGTCGTCACTCACACACAAACCTAGGGTTTGAAAAAAGATTTTCCTGGCGCACCAGGGCTTAGAGTGCCTAGCTCACTAGGGCTTAGAAAACCTAAGGATCGTCACACACTCACGAACCTAGGATTTAGAATAAATATTTTCCTGGTGCACCGGGGCTTAGGGTGCCTAGCTGACTAAGGCTTAAAAAGAATCGAAGGGTCGTCACACACTCACGAACTTAGGGTTTGGAATAAATATTTGCCTAGTGCACCAGGACTTAGGGTGCCTAGCTGACTAGGGCTTAGAAAGAATCGAAAGGTCGTCACACACTCACGAACCTAGGGTTTAGAATAAAGATTTACCGGGTGCACTAGGGCTTAGGGTGCCTAGCTCACTAGAGCTTAGAAAGAACCGAATGGTCATCACTCACACACGAACCTAGGGTTTCAAAAAGGATTTTGCATTCCATTTAATCTACCCTTATTATATCTTCTGATCATCATCTACTTTTCATGTTGGTCAGTATATCCGTGGCTTCAGCGATTCTGCCTCTGGTGACGTACTAGAGTGGTACATTACTCTCCCCGCTCAGAGCCGAGCCTTTGTTGACGCTTTTGGCTTCTCCAAATTCATTCCACTGTTGGGCAGCACCAGCAATAACTGGGTGCAGCTGACTGCTTTGGCCGAGAGGTGGTGAGACACCACCAACACCTTCCATTTTACGACGTTCGAGGCCACATTGTGTCCTCTGGACTTTACCATGCTGACGGGCATCTGAGTTAGAGGAGTTCCCATCCTCTTCGATCCAGACATCGCCCGCTCTACTGACGCCTTGAGAAATCTCCTAGGTACTGTATCAGTTCAGATGGATTGAGACCGAGTCAGGTACACTTGGTTTCATGATCATTTTAGACATTTCCAGTGTTTCGAGCCCTGCCACTACAAGTGGGTCATTCGTGCCTTCCTCTTTTTTTGTTCAGTACCTCTTTATTTGCGAACAAGGAGAATACTGATCATCTCCATTACATCGGCGCCCTCTTTAGTCTTGACCGAGTGGCGACATACAACTACGAAGGTGCCGCTCTCGCCATACTGTATGGCTCGATGAGGGCCTTGACTTGATTCCCTGAGAAGCTCAGCTTAGGGGGATACTGGAGGATCTGAGAGGTATATCTTTATTTTTTCTTTTTGTTCTTTCATTTCCTTACACATCTATTATAAGTTTTTTGACTAATCCCCTTTTCTTTACAGCTGTGGAGTTATGAGTTCCTATGGATGCACGCCCCGGCGAACTCTTTTGACGATCCCTTGATTATTCTTCGTGTTGCTTGGTGGGCTCATGTATTGAAGGGGAGGAAGAGTGGAGGTAAGGGCCTGGAGAAATACTGGAGATTTCTGGATCGACTGACCCTGGATCAGGTACCACTTTTTCTCTATTTACAACTTATTTTTCACTATTTTGCCCCTACTGCTTACTGCATTACCTACTGCATTGTTCACTGATCATTGCTCACTACTCACTGCTCATTGCTCATTGCACTGTTCACTGTTATGTTCACTGTACTATTCACTGTTCTATCCATTGTACTATTTACTGATCAGTTCTCACTGCTCTATTTTTAGTTCATACTGTTCTGACCATACTTTCTCTATTATATACTACTGAATGTAGGTTCACTAGGACATTTGGCAGAGGATGAAGGCTCGGACTGGTGAGGATTTGATGAGTAGCCTCAATGCCTTTAGGAAACGGATTTTGCTAGAGGGGCCTTTCTGCCGAGAGTATTATCTAGGAGAGAAAGCAATTCGACAGTCTCTAGGTCTTAATCATTTTCAGATCCCAGTAGCTCCTCTAACTCGCATGCGCCGGATAGATCATTTGAGCTGCTTTAACATATTGCTCGAAATGGCAGGGACTCTTACGTCCGAGCAGCTGGGGCCCAAGGATGATTACACGGCGTGGGCCTTGGCACATCTGTTAGGTCCACTGGGTTCTGGCCTGGCCCTACCTGTTGGCAAGAGGAGGAGATGAACACCAGAGGTTGTTCTTGATGCTGGTGCCAAAGTAAAGGCTACTATTGGTGCTACTGGTGCTGGAGCTACTGGTGGTGCAGGTGCTCGGGTTGGAGCTGAAGGTGTTGCAGATGCTATTGCTGCTGTTGGAGGGGTGATAGGCCTGGAGATCCCATGGGAGATTCTCACCTTTGTATATGGCCACCCCTTCTCTCTTTCCATTTCGGTTCTGCCAGCTCCAGAGTTTAGAGCTGAGGTTTCCTAGGTTTATCTTTATCCCTCTTCCTTTCTCTTGGTTACTTCCCTATTTGTCTAGTTTACTTGAATTGCCTCTTGTTCTTCACAGATTAATCAGGCATGGCTAGACCGCGTGATGCTGATGCTCTCGAGTCAGAAGGCACTGATTCGCCAGTTAGATGCTACCGTACGAGTAGCTGGCGTTGCTTTGGTCCTAGTAGCCATAGTGAGTATCTTTTGACTTCCTTAATTCCTTTCTCTTTTCTTGTACTCTGTTCTTATCTCTATCCTCTTTTGACAGCCATCGGCTCTAGTACCAGACATTATAGAGCCGCAGATTCTAGTTCTTGTTCAGCTACAGGTGCCAACTCAGGCCCCGGCACTTGGTCGCGGGTTCTGCGCTTCTTCTTCTAGAGCTCGCTACAAAGGATCCTCGTCAGCCCAGAGTCATGCCCGAGTTGTGTCTTCCTCTTCTGGTGGTGATGATGATGATAGTGATGATTTAGAGGAGCTGTTCGAGGATGTCGAGTCTGATGATCTCGAGCCTTCTTCTCACTAGGTCTGTCAGCGATGATGAGAGAGAGTTTCCCCCTATTGCACTGTCTTTACTCTAGACACATTTTGATACATTCTGATACATTCAATTTTTTGGGCCTGTGTGCCCTAGTTTATTTGTTGATGAGCCTGAGTGCCCCTGCCACATACATTTGATACATTTGGGCCTACGTGCCATATACTGTCTGCATATACATGACTGCTTGGATGGTTTCTCTTTATTGTTGATTAAATCGCTTTTGACATATAATGCATGATGAATGTTCATCTTTATTACTGATACTTAACAAACATGAATATCTCATCCAAGTGTAAAATATCACGACAAGGGTCACAAAGTACAGAAGCTGCAAAAAAGGGAACAAAATAATGTGCCTGCCACCTTTGAAAGTGATGGTCGCCAGCTTTGAACATGGTGGTCGCCAAGAAGTACAAGGGCCAGGTAGTGGTCGCCAAGTTTAGAAGGTGGAGACCTTGTACTGTGTATTCTGGACATTGCGGTCCCACACTCCGAGGTAGCGATCGCAACAATCACTGTATTTTTTTGAGCTTTTTAGTGTCCAACCTACTCATGCCTTCTAAATATGGACCTACCTTTCCCATTTTCTGTCACTTTCACTATAATGATTTCCTTTGATGGCCTACTCTCTCCATAGATAGACAAGTTTTCGCATGTTGAACGTCTCAACTTTGCGTCGTTCAACATTAACTCCTTATTTTTGCTAATGGCTGTTAAGATTAATGGACCGCTACTAAAAGTTACTGCTCAATTTTGGGACACATAATCCCATGTTTTTCGCTTCGGACTCGAAGAACTGTGTCCCACTGTAGAGGAGTTTGCTGCCATTTTGGATCTGACCTCGAGGAGATTTGTAGTCGTACTGACTTTCTTCCTTTCTACCCGGCAATAAATAATACAACTCTATGGCTTATCCAAGATGGAAGCTTCCCTCCTAACATCCGTTAACTGCCTCGACATTCCTTAGATCATAGATAGATTTCGTCCTACTGGCGACCTTCGTGACCTTAATTTTCATTTATGGCACTGTTATGCCTTATGCTTATGCATTCTTGCCTGTTACCTCCTCGTTTCTTCTGATGGCCGGGTCAGCTGCTCTCTAATGGATATAGTAGGTCAGATGTGGATAGGGAAAGACTTTGTCCTGATGGTTCTTGCTTAGACTCTTATCAGTTTGGACGTTGTTTACCGAGGCAAGACTACTACTTTTGCTGGCAACCCCTTGCTTCTTCAGGTAAACTCAAATCTCTCCTTTTTGCTGGTTTCTCTCAATTTTTGCCACTCTTCTCACCTTTTGCTTTATTCTTCACTTTACCTTCTCGCACGGCTCTCCTTTTACTGATTTCTCTTAATTTTTATCTCTATTATAGATCTGGCTGATGGAAAAAGTGAATCTCATGCAGAAGTCGGCCACAGACAGATACAGTGCTATAACTCTCATCTTTTGCCCTTGTTGTCTGACATGCAGCACTAAGACATTTTGGAGGCAATACCTTTCCTCTTTGACGAGATCAAACATTACCTGGCAGTGCTCTTGGTAGCGAATCCTCACCATGACCTTGACTACTATGGACTATCCCGATGTCCTACTGATCGGCTTATGACTGTCCACTTTCTACTATTCCCATCGGATCATGCAGTAGTTTGGTCAGAGCCATTTCATATTCTATAGTATTCGGGGTCACCTGTACTCATCTTCCCTGTAGGCCCCATTTCTAGCTAAGTATCATGAAGCTTGGCCATCCCGTTCACTGATGGAGACACAGAAGTTGTAGTACCCGGATCTTTCTAAGGAGTACAAAGCGTGGCTAGTGCAGGATAGGGAAAAGAGAGACAAGGACGAAGGAAAGTAAGAAGCAAAAAGAAGGAAGATTTAAGGGACTCAGTTTGCTTTTGAGATTTCATAGCTTTCTTCTTTTTATTTAGAGTTTGGGACTTGCATGCCCCCCTTTATTTTTCGAAACTTTGTAACCAATGCAAAGGTAATGAAATATTCCACTTTTATCTTGCAAATGGTTCCAAATTATTTAAAGCTTTTCAACTTTTGCAATATGAATGACTTTATTATCAGAATTCAAAAATAAATTTACATTGATAATTACTCAGATTTAAAGGGGGCTAAAATAAAGAAAGCGGCCAAACTTCTTTGAAAGAAGCTGCCTACATATCCCAAGAAATAGAATTAGGCCTTAACGTAGTTCAAGTTCGGTTAACTCTCGAGTATTAACACTCTCCTTTTGCAATGCCATAACTTTTGCCAAGGTCGCCCTTTTGAGTTTTTGGTCTTGCTGGCTTTTATTTTATTTTATTTTATTTTTCTCTCAGAAGTAGTACTTTTTGAGCTGGTCTAAATTGATTGGAGTGAATAATGTGTTGCCATCCAGATCTACGATGATAACTGCACCACTAGTCATAATAGTTTTAATCATAAACGGTCTGGACCAATTTTGTCACACCTCGCTCCCGCATGGTAGTCAACCTTTGCAGTGAGGCATGAATCCCACAACATCTTTGTGGACTTGCGGAAAAACTAACAAGACTTTGAGTAGTTAAAAATAAAAACATTCACGCAGGAATTGATTTCCGAAAATATACTTCCATTCATAGATGCTTAATACATAAGTTCGAGGAAATGCTCCATACCATACATCAAAAACTACTAAAAACTTTACTTCATTACATCATGTCTCACAGGACATATTACAAAATATCAAAAGATGTAATTTGGCTTCAAACTCAAGCTTAAAAGACATTCGGCAGTGGTAGACCGACTTCTACAAGTTCCTGTTATATGCAACCACAAAGGTTACAAGAGGGTGCACTTAAAATTAAATTGAACAATGAGAAAACAACTACTTGGTTAATAAAAACATCATTTAGAAAATAGTTCATCATACTTTGAACAAGAAAGCGATAACACTACATTCACAAGTTATAAAATTTCATCATTTTATAAACATAGGGTTTAACAACCACAACTTCTTTAGCTCATAACTAGACCTAACAGTGTCTAAGTAGTCATCTACCTCACAACTTAGAGTTTCAATGATACCATAACCTCAATTCTCAAAACACGAATTAGCACGTGTCGGAAAGAGGGCCACTCTTTATTATGCACAAGTGGTATGTGCAAAACCCGAGACTCAGCTCGTAATGCCTTGGATGGCTAACAACCCCTTTACCGGGCAAACCTCCCTTTAAGGGATATAAAAACCCATACCGGGTAGCCTCCCCTAATGGGGTATAAAAACCCATACCAGGTATCCTCTCCTAGCGGGATATAACAGGCTAGACACTCGCATAACTTGGCACTTTTGACAAACAAATAAATTATCATTCGTTATTCACCACACATGCTTCCTCAAAAAAGTATAGATAGCATAACCGAAATAGCATAGCATTTGAAAATATATAACCACATGTTATCATTCAAAACTCATGATTTCACAATCATAAACATGGAAGCGTTTTAAAAAGATATAACACAAGTTTAATTGATCAAAATAATATCTAAGCACTCATACCTTGTTCAAATGATACATAAACACCTCCTCAAAAGGATCCAAGATTCAAACCTCCAATGAAAACATCGTGGTGCCTAACAAGTAATGAAAACATTATGTAAACGTTGGTCACTATCACCTATTATCAAATGTTAAAGGAAAGATTTGGGTTTTCATGTCGGTTTTATGGTTGATAATTTAAAAGTTATTCTTCTAAGTCTTTAAAGAAAAAATCACTATTTATGATGTTTTATTAGTCCTTGGAGTCAAACAAACACTTGCTAAGACTTGGACTCGCTCATGGAAATCAAAACACTTTCTAAGCATCACTAATCACCTTCTCAAAACATTTCAACAACTTGGGTTCGGTTTGTAAAATTTATTTACCATACTTAGAGACATTTGTTTACTATAAACATTTATGGGGTGATAGATATACATATTATGAACAATTCATATGTAGAACACTACGCTCGGATCTGTCTCTAAATAAGAACAAATATTTGTTGAAGGTAAGAAGTTCAAAAACGACACTGTTTGGTAAAATCGAATTTTAGGAAAATTCACCCGTTCAACGCACTCAATAAATTTTATATGAAAGATAACTCAAAGATCTAGCTCTGGACATAAAGCTTGACCTTAGGAAATTTTTCTGGAATTTTCTAAAAATCTTCAAAGTGGACTATTTTTCTGCTCGTTTGGCATCAAAGCGTAAAAATTTTATTTCAGGTACTTAAACTTAATTTGGGATTCTACCAAAAATCACACATGATAAATATAGTCTCATGAAGCTCCAGTAAAAATAGGTTTTAAATAAGACACTGTTTGGTTTATCAAAAAATTCAGGTAAGTGGAGAAAAATGACTTTTTCTTAGTTTTTTTTCGATAGACTTGTTCCAACTCTTGTTTAACTTACTTTTCGGTTCCATACATGTTATTTAAGGTCTAAAATTAGTATGTTCCATAGGGTATAATATTCATGTGTCACTCTTAATCAACACATAGAAAGAAAACAAAACACGAGGCATTATTCTATGCACAAAAACTAAGCTATATCCTATTCGATTCTTTTTGAATCTTCTTGTTTCTATTCTTGTTTGTAACTACTTAGATCATATTATTTGTTATAGAGAGAGATTAGAATAGAAGGTTAAAGTGAGTTGTAGGAGTTCCTACCTCAAATACTTGATCAATGGAAGCTAGGACTTAAGCTTTAGCCCTCCGGGATCAACTTTCTTCCTTTTTTTTTGTCCTCCTTATTTTTCTTCTTCTCCAAGAACTCTCTCTCTCTCTCTCTCTCTCTCTCTCTAGGACCCTTGACCGAATTTTACAAGGGGTAAAATGGTGGAGAATAGTCTTCTATTTATAGGCTTGAGAAAGGGACTTAATATGTAATTTCTAAGAGTTGTTTGGTAATTAATTAAAATAGACTAGGGACTAATTTATAATTATAGCATTATAGGTTGATGTATTGTCAAGACGTAAAATGATGAAGAGTTGAGAGATTTTAGTTAATTAAAACTCTTTCAGCTAAAAAGAAGCAGAAAAGTGTCCCAACTGTTCGAAAAAAATAATTTGACACAAAAAGTGATCAAGGTATGTGACTTACTTAATTCTCTAGAATTAAGATTTTATTTTTGAATTAATTTCGTAGAATGTAAATATATTAAAATTATCCAAAACTATTCTATTTATACTGAAAAAGTCCCAATGTAGGACAAGAATGCATGTTCCCAAGATAAATCCTCAAAAGATGACAAAAGTACAAAAGTTGTACTTTTTGGGCACACCTCCCTAGGAGGGCCGACCTCTTGTCCATTTCTTTTTTTATAATTAATTTTTATATTTCTTAATTCTTGAATTTAAAACTTTGGGCCAAAATAATTAAATTTGGACATTTCTTTTATTTTTAAGTTGGGCTTGATCTATGAACTTTCTTTTTAATTATTGTGGGCCTAAAATAAATAATTTGGGCCTTATTTAAGTTGGGTCAATCTTCCTACTTGGGTCTCATTCTTAATCTTGGGTCTTGTGTGTTTTTGGGCTTTAGTGGATAAATGGGCCTTGTCTACCTTTAGGCCAAATTTTCTATTTCTTTTTTTATTGGGCTTAAGGGCTTGAACTCCTAACTTTGTAACTTTAAACTAACACTAGGTTTAGCCCATCCCAATTCTCGAGTTCAAGAAAACTCTAAGTTCAGTTTAGATTGTTTCCAGGGCGTTAGGTTCCGAGTTTCCTTCCATTGCTAATATACTGACTAACCTTGATTTACATTTTTTTATATTTATTTTAGTTCAGGGAATACGGGTTATTACAAGTTTGGCTTGAACTTTTCTCTCGGATAAAAAATGGGAGCCCTAATTTCTTTGAGAACCAAGTCGCCTTCTCTGAGATCCTGGGTCTTAACTTTCTTGTTGAATGCTCGAGTTATCCTCCTTTGATACCTTTGTATATGAAACAAGGCATGCAGTCTTCTTTCATCAAACAAAGCAACTCCTCCATCTGATTCCTCTTCCATTCAGTCTCTGAGATGTTGGCCTCTACCATTACTCTTAGTGAAGGGATTTTCACCTTGATGGGAAGCGCAACTTCCATTTAATACACTAAAGAATAAGGCGTGGCTCCTGTCGAAATTCTGATGGATGTTCTATACCCCATAGTGCAAACGATAAGTGTTCCGGTCAATTTTTGTGTGAACTGATCATCTTCTACAGAATCTTCTTGACGTTCTTATTTGCCACTTCAGCTGCCCCATTGGTTTGTGGCCGATTTGGTGACGATTTGTGGGCCACTATTCGATATTCTTCAAAGAGATCCAGAACTTTGCCTTGAAAGTGCGAACCATTGTCTGAGATAACCTCGTAAGGAACTCCATACCCACAAATGATGTTTTACTTGATGAACTTCGCAATGTGAGAGGCCTTCAGCGCCGAGTAGGAGGCAGCTTCCACCCACTTGGTGAAGTATTCAATGGCCACCAGAATAAACTCATGACCGTTTGATGCCTTTAGTGTTATTCTGCCAATTACGTCGATTCCCCGTACTGAGAACGACTATGGTGATGTTTGACTATACAGTTGAGATGGTAGAACATGCATAAAGTTTGCGTGGATCTGACTTTTATGGCACCTTTGGACAAATTGTATGCAATCTGTTTTCATTGTCATCCAAAAGTAACCCTGTCGACGTATTTTCTTGGCTAACATATTCCTGCTCATGTGAGGCCCACAGGCTCCAGCATGTATCTCTTTCATCAACTCTCGGCCTTCATCACTGCTGACAAATAGCTTGTTGACCCCAGAGTGCCCTCGTTTGTACATCTTTTCTCCACAAATGATAAACTGGACCGATAATCTTCTTATTGCTCTTTTGTCCTTCTTGGTGGCAAACCTGGGGTATTCTCCTTTTTTCACAAAATTTTGAATGTCAAAATACTAGGAGAGCTTGTCTGTGCTTTCTTTACTAGTTACTGCCATCTTATATGCCAGCTTTCTGTTCTGCTCGATTATCATGGATGCCAAAGTGGCCAGGGCATTAGCAAATTTGTTCTGCAATCTCGGGACGTGAGTAGAGACCACTGATTCAAAGCACGGCATCAACTTTTCTAACTCATCTTTAACCTTTCATTCTCCTCTCACTTGTGAAACCACCAATGCCGAGTCTTCAAACACTTCTAGCTTCTTTGCCCCTAATTCCAAGGTTGCCTCTAACTCGGCTAAGCATGCTTCATACTCAGCTTAGTTGTTGGTAACCTCGAAATTGAGCTTTAGTGATAAAGGAACATGAGATTCGTCAGGGGTGACCAGAAGAACTCCTATTCCATAGCCATACTAATTAGATGCGCCATCGAAATATAGAGTCCATGAGCTGTTCATCAGGAAAAAGAAACTCAATATCTTCGTCTCCTTCAATGAGATGAAGATATTGAGTTTCTGGTGACATATTTGAGATCAAACTCTAATAGCTCAGCTACTGCCCGGCCCTTTACTGACTTTCTGGTGACATATTTGAGATCAAACTCTAATAGCAGCAGCAACCAACGGGCCAGCCTTCCTGTCAGTGCTGGTTTCTCGAACAAGTATTTTAACAGGTCCATCCAAGAGATCACATTTACCGTAAAAAACAACATGTAGTGCCTCAGCTCCGGGAGGCCCAAACCAAGACCCAACACGTCTTTTCCAATGGTGTGTATCGGACCTCCCATCCAGTTATCTTTCTGCTCAAATAGTATACTGTCTTTTCAATCTTAATTTCTCCTTCTTGTGCCAGCATACACTCGATAGCTGAATCGGTCACTGATAAGTAGAGAATCAATGGCGTATTGGGCTCAGGAGGAGCCAGAATAGGTAGATTCTACAAATATCATTGCACAGCCTCAAAGGCATCTTGGCATTTCTGATCCCATTCAAACTTAACCCCTTTCTTCAGTAAACGAAACATGAGCTCACAAGTGGTTGTCAATTTAGCTATGAATTGGCTGATCAACTGTATCTTTCCCAGAAATCCTCTAACTTCTTGCTCGATCTTTGGGGGAGGCATGGCCATGATTTCTTCAATTTTAGAAGGGTCGACTTCGATGCCTCGTTGGGTGTTCATGAATCCGAGCATCTTCCCAGTCGTGACTCCGAAGGCACACTTCTGTGGATTGAGCCGCATCTTGTACTTTATGATCCTTTTGAAAAACTTTTGTAGTGCTATAATATGACCATCTCGATCTTTAGACTTAATGATCATATCATCCACATACACTTCAATCTCCTTGTGTATCACGTCATGCAGCAGAGTGGTGGCAGTTCTCTGATAGGTAACCCCTGCGTTCTTTAGTCCAAACGGCATTACACGATAACAGTAGATGCCCCAAGGCGTGGTGAATATTGTCTTATCCTATCTTCAGGGTCCATGAGAATTTGATTGTTTCCGAAGAAGCCAACCATAAATGACAGAAGGGCATACCCTGTTGTATTGTCTACTAAGACATCGATGTATGGCAACGAAAAATAGTCCTTCGGGCTAGCCTTGTTAAGATCTTAGAAATCCACACAAACTCTGATTCGTCCAACCCTCTTTAAGACCGTCACAATGTTAGCCACTCACTTTGGATATTTGGTTACCATCAGAAATTCGGCATTGATATGCTTAGTAACTTCTTCCTTGATCTTTAGCGCTCATTCCGGCCTATTCTTCTCAGCTTTTCTTTGACCAGCTTAGCATTAAGGTACAACGGGATATGGTGTTGGACAATCTCGGGATCAATTCCAAGCATATCCTCGTAAGACCATGCAAATATATCTTTGAATTCTTTTAATAAGGTTATTAATTGTTCTTGTTCAGCTAAAGATAAAAAGGAACCAATTTGAACAATTTGTGAATTATTTTCATTATCCAAGTTTATTGACAAAATTTCTTCAATTATTGGTTGGGCACACATGTTTTCTTCTCTTTTTATTAAAGCTTTTATTTTGTTGGAGATATCCCCTTCGAATTCGAAATCGTCAGAAAGTGTATGAAATAAATTAAATAAAGCAGAGTAACCAAAAATCACGTTTATTTCATTGACGTCAAAAGATGGAATTACAAGATCAAAAGCAAAGGGAGAGTATGCACGAACAAATGTGCCCTCAGACTCAACATCAGGTTTATCAAAACCACATAAAGACTCACACAAACCAAACTGAGACTCGAGACATGTATCATGCAAAATACAAGACTCGAAGGACCAGTTCTTGATGTTCTTCGCAGTCGCATCTATGATAAGTCCAGTGTAGTCAATTGGCACATCGTAACCTAACATCAGGCAATCTTGGTCAGATATGCGCAAATGAAACATCTTCTCACCGAACAATGCCCTCATATCAAAGCCATCCAACTGATCTGCTCAGTCTTCTTCTTCTTGAACCTTCTTTCCTTTTTGGTTTTCTACAGCTTCTTCTTCCTCTAAGTCGGACAACTTGTGACTGAAGAAAATTTTCAGTCCCGGTAGCTTCTGATTAGTCTCTTCATCAATCCATGGCTCTGGAAAGCCACTGTAAGAAAAGTCCTCTTCTTCTTTGACGAAGTAACCATTCAGCGTCCCTAAATACTTGCTCTTATGCTTTCTCTGCCCTTTTTTTGATTCCTCCAAGTCTTTCGATGTGGGTTTGTATCCGAGACCAAAGTGTTGTGAAGCTGGTGACACCCGAATTGGCTCTGGAATGCCTTGCAGCTTACGACCTAATCCCATGCCTGGGAAGTATGACATGTGTTGCATCATTATAACGGCATAAGGGTTAAGGTAATTCTCTTCTTCTTGTAGCATCTATATAACCGATGCCTCTCATACCTGAATCCGCTTAGGAAAACATCTTTTCCCTGTGTTGGACATTCAAGAGAGTCGACCCGTCCTCTCTCGGAGCTTGAATGATGTCCTCCCCATAACTTATCAGCACTGCCCCATTCTTAACCAATTTCAGCTTCTGAAGCAAAGTAGAGGGCACCGCCTGAACATTCGGGTAGTGAAGCTATGGTTTCCCAGCAGCAGATTGAAGGATGTTGGGACATCCAACATATGAAATACCACCAAGGTTTCCACTGGTCCGACTGATACCGTGAACGACACTAGCTCGAGTACATCCCGCCTTGTATTGTAATAAGCCCGAACTCCTTGGCTACTTGGTGTGAAGTGATCCGGCTTCATTCCCAGGCAAATAACCATTTTGAGTGGGTAGACATTTAATGCAGACCCGTTATCAATGAGGGTAACTAGAATCCATTTCTCTAAGCACTTGACGGTAATGTGCAATGGTTTATTGTGGTTCTTTTCTTCCAGTGGCAAATCATTATCGGAGAAAGAAATTACCTTAGGCTTGGCGGCTGGTAAAATCAACCCAATCAGTTGTTCTAGGGTCGCGTTTATCAAAACATTTGCTTTGTTTAAGACCTTCAACACGACATGTCCGTGTTTGTGAGAGACCATCAGCAAACCCTAAATGCTGATATTAGCCTGGGTCTTCTTTAGTTGTTTCAACACAGCGTCGTCTTCTTCTTCTTGTTTCTTTCCTTTTTGTTTTCCACTGGCCTGTCCTTTCTCTAACTAGGCCAGTTTGAAATGCCTTCCATTTCTAGTTAAGTGCTCAACACCTTCTTTAGGATCCCATAAACTCGGCATAACATTTTCAGCTTGTCTAACCTCCGTAACATATGGAGAACTTTTAAATTCCCATACATCATCCAAGTTTCCACTCTCTAGTCTTCCTTTCCTTTCTTCGTTGTCTTCAATCGCCCATGTATTGTCGACGTCATCCAGCCCCCAAATATCCCCCTCAATATATCCTATTTGCTGTTCTCGAGCGGCCTAGAATTCTGTCCATTCTTCGCCATCTGATTTTAGTACTATTCAAACCAGCCAATAGAATTGCATTTCATCAACAAAAACTTCTTCCCTAAAGAGCTGGGGAAGAGAGATTCTATCCAGAACATACCCAAAATCGTGTGGCCTCACCGGGTAATCCAACGGCCAATCGTCACTGTCGTTCCGTTCCTCCTAATTTTTTACCTAAATTACTACCTCATAACCTTCCCAGACTACGTCGTTCCATTCCTCCTTATCCCATCAATTTGTAATCATGATTGGGGAACATTACTGATCCTCAACAGCCAAAATAAATGCACGCAGAAGATAGGTTGGACAAATGTGAGAGTTGGGATTGTTTGACTACCCCAATTAGATGAAGTTCACCCCTCCTTGCTTAGCATAGTTCGACGGCGAATTGGTCGTAACGTTAGGCTTTTAAGCAGCAGACGGAGGTGGGATGACTTGATTGTCGATGAGATCTTAGATTTGATGATGCAGCCTTAAGCGATTATCGGTCAAGTACCCGTGGCCCTGATGGAATGCACAATATCGAGATAGGTTGTATCTGGGTGTTAAGAGATTGGGTACTGGCATCAGATCTAAGAGCTTGATTAGCCCCTTCTTGACAAGTCGATTGAGGGCCATGGACAAGGATATATTGAGGGGAGTAAAAACTCTCATTGGCTTCCATTGAGACTGCTGGTTATTTATAGGCTATAGTAGGGAGGATGAGGGATTCAATTGTTCGGATTAAGGGTTCAGCAAGTTGACTTCGTTTGATCGAGAAACAAAGTTGGCAGCAAGGGTTATTGATTCTGACTATTTGTGGGATATGTTCTTCTCAGTTTTTGACTCATCTATGATTTCTCAATATCTCTAGCCTAAATAGCATCTTCAATCTGGACCCCAACATTAAATAGCTGCTCAAAAGTGGACAGCGGTTGTGTAATCAGATAACGCTTCAGCGGGGACTACAGGTTCTTTACCATAATTTTGACTTGCTCTTTTTCAGTTGGTCGGCTGGTTATCTTGGCTGCTTTTCCTCTCCAACATGTCAGGAAATCTACAAATGATTCCCAACTCTCTTAGCGGGTCATCTCAAGCTCTTTGATAGTCACATCTAGCTGGACATAATAACTGTACTGGCTAATGAATGCCGTGGCGATA
This sequence comes from Heliamphora pulchella, assembly GCA_032270985.1. Lineage (NCBI taxonomy): Eukaryota > Viridiplantae > Streptophyta > Magnoliopsida > Ericales > Sarraceniaceae > Heliamphora > Heliamphora pulchella. Next base: position 40,512 of record JAULJZ010174316.1, read on the forward strand.
TCCTCTCAGGTCCTAGTCTTGGCAACATTCAGCGACAGGAACCATTTCTAGGCTGCATTAGAAAGTGATCGATGAAAAAGTTAGGTCTTCAACTAGTCATCAATTCCCATCGGTGACAGAGTACCAACATACATCCAAAGGTGAATTCTGGGATCTCCCATACCATCGAATTTCTCCGTGTCAAGCATTTTGAACTTATCTAGGAGCTTGGCGTCTGAAAATAGGTAGAGCCCCCTGCATCAAGCATATATTCCTCGACTCCCTTGGCCTTTCTAAGAACCTTCTCCATTCGATCAATCTTATCAGCCAATGCAGATTCTCTAGACTGAGCAGTGTTTTCATCGTCTACCGGGACTTATCGGGGAGCCCGGGTGGTGGAATAGCTTGTGGACCATCATTGCCTTGGTTGTCATCCCAAAAGCCTTTCGTATTGCCATTAGGGTCATCCAACTGTTCATTCGCCCCTGGTAAACAGGCTTAAATTGCCCAAATCTGGGCCTGGCATTCCACCTAAGCCTGAGTTTGTTACTCGACGGCTTTCTGTATGTCGGTGATCGCCCTCATTAGGGCTATCAAATTTAGCTCGTTCTCGGCCATCTTAGACTGTTCTGTGATCTATTTTGAAATTTTATAAAACCTACCTGTTGCTGACCTGGCCCAAACACGTATAGGATGCAACTCTTTCGACTCAATAATCTAAATAAGGAACAACCCTGACGATCAAAGACTAAACAGCTAGTATCAAAAAAATTCTCGGACAGCGTCCTAATAACAAATGGTATATATTCTAAAAATAGCTAACTATGAGCAAATATAACCATCGAAACAGCATGCCCCGATTGCGCCGAGCAGATAAGAACCATGGCGACCGGATACCTCAAAAATGAAGCCCAAGAACTCAAGCTAAAACCATACGAGGAACCACTAGTTCTCCAGGAAAATGGTTTACCTTAAGGTTCTAAAGGAAAACAGGCAGCACTCCAGGAAGAAAACAGATCCAAACAAAAACCTGAACCAAAAATTAGACAGAGGTCCGAGAAGGGAAGGCGAGCCTAACAAGGTTAAGAACACTAAACCCCGAGCAATAACCCTAGGAGAGAGGAAGCTATCCTAAACCAACAAAAGGCCTCAAGCCAAAACCCGGGCAAATCCTCGAGAAGAAAACCAGTGAAACGAAAACAAACCAAGGTTAAGATAAAAACTCGGGTAAAAACCCAAAAGGAAAACTATCTTGAGCAAACAAATGTCGAAAGAAAACCCGGTCCGAACCCGGGAAAGGAAACCATCCTAAGTTGAACAAACAAACCAACAAAGATTCTAGGCAGATGCAAACAAAACATACAATTAACAAAAACACATAACCTTTACCGGTTCAGCAGCACCTAATGGGGGGCTCTAAGCTACTATATGTAGAAGAGGCAACTTTGGGTTAATAATCAGGGTACCTTCTGAATAGAGTCAAGTATATCCTCCCATTCCTAGTGTGGTACAGGACATGGTCAAGTGATACGCAAGAACTCTTTTACCGCACCTGTGAAAGCGTGTAACCAGTAAGGCTTACCCGTCTCCCCGACATAGCTTCGAGACAGTAAACTAACTAGGGTATCGGGTCGACCAAGCAGGGGGCTGAGAAAAATGCAAATGCGTGCGAGAATGCAAATGAGAAATTCATATTAAGAACTAATGATATTTTCAAGTCTAGCCCTCTTATTTGTTTTACAAAAAAAAACAGTCTCAAGTGGAGTCACTAGAAAATACTGTAGCGCCGGGAATTTGGGTTTTTGTTTTAAAAATAAGGGAATTTAAGAGTTATTTTGAAAATGTTTAACACTTTGAAAACCAAAAGATTTTGAAAACCCTTTTTGTGAAAAATGGAGTCGCCACTTGATTTTTGAGAAATACCAAGAAAAACAAAATGAGCTACTAATCTTTTAAAACGTTTAACCAGAGAAAATAAGGGTCCGGGGGCTAAAGTATGAACTGGGAAAGGTGTTAGGCACCCCGTTCGCCCAACAGTGAGGTTGGCCTCTACTAATCATCACTGGTTCTTAATTAGATTTCTCAAATGCATACAAATACAGACAATAGAAGTGGGGAGAAAACATCAAAATCCAAAGCCCTACGGCATGCAAATTCTAACTAAATGATACACTGAGCAAACCACATGGTATCAATAAAAGTATAGATACAAAGCAAACCTAAACATGTTAGAAATATGCTAACAAAATTTATGATAAAGACCACATAGGATGAATAAAGAAAATGAACCTAAAAGAATTCTAATTCTTAAATATGTCAATATACTAAGGTAAAATACTAGACCTTACACATTGCTAGATACAATTTTAAAATGACAAAGTATACTACTAGAATTAAAACAACATACTAAAAAAAGGACTATAGTAACCATATAAAACTTGAAGATATGTGGGCACAACATTTATTTTCGTGTCCACAATTATGTTGATGCCGAATATATTGCAATCGTAGTATTGCAAACTACGCCGCGAAAAAAAAATGTAGGCACCATTACTGCATTTTAGTGAAAGTGTAGAATGATGACAATGTACTTATGACACATTACAGAATGTAATCTACAAAACAAAATTCAGTTTAATTCTCTTTAATCAGAACCATGGCAAACGTACAAGTAACCAATTATTAAGCAAATTTTGAAGATGCAACATGCTTTTGACTTAAATAACCATAATTACCAATTAAATGTAAAATTGGAGAACAAGTATGAAACTAATGTTCAAATAATAACCCGGCCTCCCCAAAATAGAGGAAATCGGGAGAGAAATGCCGGGGATCCAAACAGAATACCTGAATCACTACAATCCGAGTGAATCCTCAAGTCGGTGAAGGGTGATCAGCTGCTCGATCCTCGGGGAATGCTCCAATTCCAGTCAGTGAATCAAGAATCCGATAGAATATCGGTGTACTAAGATTCGTATTCCAGCAAAGTAGAAGGGTGTCGGCGTCAAGACTCGTACTCTCTCGGTACTACGGCAAAGTACCTCCCTCTCAAAATATGTACTAAAAAACATATCAGAGGTACGGTATTTATAGAGTTCATTGACCAATGAGGTACTGGCACATTTTGGGACACATTAGGATTTTCAAAGTTGGCGATTGCTAGGATTGGAGTTGGCAATTGCCATAAAATCAAAGCTTCTAAGGGTTTCTTATGGCGGTCGACATAATGGAGTTATCAACCCCAAGGTTCAAAGTTGACGACTGTTACTTTGGCTAGGGTTTCCAAAAGAATCTTATGATGGTCGCTGGGTTCTGAGTTGGTGGTCTCATAGTTTGAAGTTGGCGGGCTCAAGGTTTTGAGTTGGCGGGCCTAAGGTTTTAAAAGATTTGATCACTAGACTTGAATACTAAGCTTGGATCACTTCCCAAGGATCATCTGTGAACATCATTCCACTCGTTTTCATCATCGGACACACCCAGATTAACTTAAGATTAGGCGGGGTCAAATTAGGATGTCTACACCCCCTTTACATGTACTGACTTTATTTCTCACCATACATTTCTGATACATTCGGTTCTTTGGGCCTGTGTGCCCTAGTTTTATTTGTTAATGGGCCTGGGTCCCCCGTGCTACATACATTTGACACACTTGGGCCTTCGTGCCATTTACCTTCCTGTACATATGTGACTGCTTGTCTGTTTAGTTCTATTACTACTTAAACTGTCTTAGGCGTACAATGCTAATACGAGTCTCTAACCAAAGACTAACTCATAAAACATTTTACTTTTATTCAAAACAAAAAATTGTCTTATCTGAGGGTTACAAATAACAAAGAAGATATCATAGAATATAAGGGATGCCAAAAGAGTACAAAATGTTACACCAGCAACCTTTGAAGATAGTGGTCGTTAGGTTTGAACCTTACGGTCGCAAGGGAGTACAAAGGGCAGGATGCGACTGCAATGTTTGGAAGGTTGCGGCCTTATACTGAACGTTGTGGTTGTAGTTTTTTGGATGTTGCGGTCGCTCACTCCAAGGTAGCGATCGCAGGAATCTTTGTACTTTTTTTAGCCTTTTAATGTCCAGCCTCCTTATGTCCTATAAATATGGCCCTTGGGTTCCCATTTTCTGTCATTTTCATCCTGATGGCCTCCTTTCATCACTTTCTCTCTGCATGCATAGAAGAGTTTATGCTCGTTGAGTGCCTTAACTTTACATCATTCGGCATTAACTCTATGTTCTCTTTGATGACTATTAAAATCAACGAGCCCCTGCTGAAGGCTGCTGAACAACTGTGGGATCCACAATCTCAAGTCTTTCATTTTGGCCTTAAAGAACTGTGCCCCATTGTGGAGGAGTTTGCTGCCATTCTAGACCTGACCCCGAGGAAGTTTGTGGTCATGCCGACTTTCTTCCTTTCCACTTGGTAGTAAATAATACAACTCTGTGGCTTATCCAAGATGGGGGCTTCCCTCTTGACATCCGATAACGGCCTTGACATTCCTTAGATCATAGACAGATTCGTCCCACTAGAGACCTTAGCAACCTCGGCTTTTAGTTACGGTGCCATTATGCCTTTTGTTTCTGCCTTCTTGCTCATTACCTCCTCATTTCTTCTGATGGTCGGGTTAGCTACTCGCTGGTGGACATTGCAGGCCAAATGTGGGTGGGAAAGGATTTTGTTCCGATGGTCCTTGCTGAGGCTTTGATTGGCCTGGATGCTGTTCATAGAGGCTTGACTACTTCTTTTGCTTGCAGCCCCTTGCTTCTTTAGGTAAACTCAAGGCCTTTCTATTCTATTTCTCTCGGTGGCCCTTTATTAGTGTGTCCTCGTTGTGTCTGTCCTTTCCAAAATGCTTGCGCAAAAAAAACGCTCGTGAGCTGTTCCTTGGTCTATCATAGATATATGACCCTCCCTCATCGAAGGGGTTTGCAGATTAATCACCTCCCACTTGTTTCTTCCACAAGTCTTCGACGATTAGTTAATTTCCTCCTCGGGCCTTTGTCAGGGGCCCTCCATTGCGCCCTCAAGTGGGTCAGTTTCACCCTAGCCCCTCTCATTACCTCCCACTTGCCTCTTCCATAAGTCTTCGACGATCAGTCTCATTCACTTCCCAGCCCTTATAACTTCCATCGGGCAGGTAGCGATAAATCATGAAGGGTATTTTCCTATGTCGGAGGTCCTTCATTGCAATCTTAAGTGGGTTTGTTTTGCCTTCCAATTTAATCATCAGGTGCATTCATGCTGATTTGTAGGGTAGGAGTACCCAAAATTCTTGCACGCTCATGTTTGGTCATATACTTCGATGTCTTCCGAGGTTGCTCTCTTGGTCCTATCGACCGGTCCCCTTGTACTCCTTCACCTAGTTCAGGTTCGAGCACCAAGGGCCCATCATCATGCCCTTCATGACTTTTTGCATCCTCTTCTATTGCTTCATCTAGTTCAAACTCAGGTTTCAAGGGCACATCATCATATCCTTCATCCATCCCTTCATCTAGTTCAGACCCAGGCACCAAGGACCAAAATTGTTGCGGCCCTCTGCGTCCTTCATCCAGTTCATGCTCAGGCTTCAAGGGCTCATCATCATATCCTTCGTCTACCTCATAATCCTCATCAGCCATTTTTGCAGAAACACTCTCGTGTATGCTCCTTTGCTTTCTCTAGCTCCTTTGCTAATGGCACCTTCGTAGCACTGCTGAGAACTAAAAGCCTATTTTTCGGTCATCTTTCCTCCCTCCTCTCAATTTTACTATTGTTCTCTCTTTTTACTGGTTTCTCTCGATTTTTATTGCTCTTCTCACCTTTTACTTTATTTCTCACTTTATTTTCTCGCACAGCTCTCCTTTTAGCACTTTTTCTTAGTTTTTATCTCTTAATCCCTTTTGCAGATCTAGCTGATGGAGAAGGTGAACCTTATGCAGCTATCAGCTACAAACAAGTATAGTGCCACAGCCCTCGTCTATCATCTTTACTACCTAATATCCACTACTGAGGTAGCTTAGAGGCAGTATCTTTCCTCCCTAACTGAAGAAGACATCACTTGGCAGTAGTCTTGGTGGTGGATCCCCAATATGACCTTAATCACTATGTACTATCCTGGTGTGCTGCTGATTGGCTTGCGACTATCCACTTTTTACTATCCACGCTAAATTATGAGATAATTTGGTCGGAGTCAGATCATATTTCATAGCGTTCGAGGCCGTTTATATTCATCTTCCCTTCAGGCCCCATTTCTGGCAAAGTATCAGGAAACTTGGCCATCCCGTTCACTGATGGAGATGTAAGAGTTGCAGTATCCAGAACTTTCCAAAGAGTACAAAGCGTGGTTGATCGAAGATAGGAAAAAGAGAGATAAAAAGGAAGGGAAACAAGAGGCGAAGAGGAGGAAGATTTGAGGGACTTGCTTTGCTGTTATAATTTCATAGCTTTCTTTCTGTTTTAGAGTTTAGAACTTGCACGCCCGCCCTTTGTTTTCAAAAAATTTGTAATTCATGCAAAAGTAATGAAGTAATCTACTTTTATCTTAAAAAGGTTCCAAATTATTTAGAGTTTTTCAATTCTTGCAATGTGAATGACTTTATTATCAGAGCTTAAAAATAAATTTACATGGATCATTACTCAGATTCAAATATGGATAATCAAAGTAAATGGCCGGACTTCAAAAAAGAAGCAGCCTACGTATCCCAAAAAATAAAATAAGGCTGTAACGTAGTTCGGGCTCACTTCATTTTTGGGTATTAACACTCTCTTTTCATAATGCCCTAACTTTTACCAAGATCATCTTTTCGGGTTTTCGGCCTTACGGGCAACTCTAACTTTTGCCTGGGCCTCCTTCTGATTTTTAACCGTGTGAGTTTTCATTTTATTCTATTTTTCTCTCAGGGGTTATACTTTTTGAGTTGGTCCAAGTTGATTGGGGTGGAAAAGACCCAGACCAATTTGGCTTGAACTTTCCTCTTGGATAGAAAATGGGAGTCCTGATTTCTTTGAGAACCAAGTCACCTTCTCTGAGATCCCAGGTCTTAACATTCTTGTTGAATGCTCTGGCAATCCTCCTTTGGTATCCTTATATATGAAACAAGGCCTGTAATCATCTTTCATTGAATAACAACAACTCCTTCATCCTATTCCTCTACCATTCTACTTCTGGAATATTAGCCTCAGCTACTACTCTTAGTGAAGAAATTTCCACTTCAATGGGAAGGACAGTTTCCATCCCGTACACTAAAAAGTAAGGCGTGGTTCCTGTTAAAACCCTGATCGACGTCATATATCCCCACAATGCAATGGTAGGTGTACCAGCCATTCTTTGTGCGAGCTAATCATTTTCTACATAATCTTCTTGATGTTCTTGTTTTTCGCCTCGACTGTCCCATTGGTTTGTGGCTGGTATGGTGATGATTTGTTGGCCACTGTCCGGTATTTTTCGAAAAGATCCAAAACCTCACCTTGAAAGTGTGAACCGTTATTTGAAATAAACTTGTAGGCAACTCCATACCGATAAATGATGTTCTGCTTAATGAACTTGGCGACATGAGAGGCTTTGAGCACCGAGTAGAAAGCAGCTTTCACCCACTTTGGGAAATAGTCGATGGCTACCAAAATAAACTCATGACCATTTGAGGCCTTTGGTTGTTATTCTGCCAATCACATCGATTTTCCATATTGAGAACGGTCACGGCGACGTCAAACTATATAGTTGGGATGGAGGAACGTACATAAGGTTTGCGTGAATCTAACGCTTATGGCACCTTCGAACAAACTATATGCCGTCCGTTTCCATTGTGATCCAAAAATACCATTGCCACATAATCTTCTTGGCTAGCATGTTTCCACTCATGTAAGGCCCGCAAACCCCAGCATGTATTCTTTTCATTGGTTCTCATCCTTATTTACTGTTGATACATAACTTGTTAACTCCAGAATGCCCTTGTTTGTACAGCTTTTCCCCGCAAATGAAAAAATACCAAGCGAGTTCGTCCGTGCTTTCCTCGATTGTCGTTGTCATCTCATAGGCAAGTTTTCCCTTCTGCTCAATTACTAGCGGTCTCATCTTAACTCCAGATGGTATGTCAATCATTAACGCCAAAGTAGCTAGGGCGTCGGTGAACTTGTTCTGTAATCTCAGGACGTGAGTGAAGACTATCGATTCAAAGCAAGGGATTAATTTTTCAAGCTCCTGGTGGTAGAGAATTAGGTTTACATCTTTAACATTTCATTCCCCTCTTGCCAGTGAGACCACCAATGTCGAATCCCCGATGACTTCCAATTACTTTGCCCCTAGTTCCAGCACTGTCTCTAACTCAGCTAGATATGCTTCGTACTCAACTTGGTTATTGGTAACCTCAAAATTAAGCTTCAATGACAGGGGAATGTGAGATTTGTCGGGGGTAACCAGAAACACCCCTATTTCATAGCCATACTGATTAGATGCACCGTCGAAGTACAAAGTCCAATTATTGTCCCTAACTCCCATGTGCTATTCGTAGGGAAACTGAAACTCAGTGTCTTCATTTCTTTCGATTGGTTAGTCTGCCAAAAACTCCACAACAGCTTAACTCTTTACAGATTTCCTGGTGACATACTTGAGATCAAATTTTGACAGCATCAACAACCAACGGGCTAGTCTTCTTGTTAAAGTCGTCTTCTCGAACAAATATTTTAACGAGCCCATCCAAGAGATTATATTTACCGTGAAAGATAACATGTAATGCCTCAACTTTCGGGAGGCTCAAACTAAGGCCCAACAGGTCTTCTCTAAAGGTGTATATCTTATCTCGCATCATCTTCTTGCTCAAGTAGTAGACTGCCATTTCAATCCCGCTTTCTCCTTCTTGTGCCAATATGCATCCCATAACCGAATCGGTTACTGATAGGTAGAGTTCAATGGCCGATCAGGCTAGGAGGAGCTAGGACAGGTGGGTTCTATAAGTATTGGTGATTGGCTTCGAAGGCATCTTGATATTTCTGGTCCCACTCAAACTTAGCCCCCTTCTTTAACAAACGAAATAATGGCTCACAAGTGGTTGTCAGCTTGGCTATGAACCAACTGATGAACTGTATCTTACCCAAGAAACCTATAACTTCTCGCTCGGTCTTTGGAGGAGACATTCCCAAGATTGCCTTGATTTTCAAAGGGTCGACTTTGATGCCTCGTTGGGTGATCATGAATCGAAGCATTTTTTTGGCAGTGACTCCAAAGGCGCACTTCTGTGGGTTGAGCCTCATTTTGTACTTTTTGATCCTTTTGAAGAATTTTCACAATGCTATAATGTGGGAATCTCGATCCTTGGACTTTATAATCATATCATCCACATACACCTCGACTTCTTTGTGAACCATGTCATGCAGTAAAGTAGTTGCAGCCCTCTGATGGGTTGCCCTTGCGTTCTTCAAACCGAATGCAATCACACGGTAGCAGTAGATTCCCCAAGGTGTGGTGAATGTCGTCTTCTCTATGGCATCGGGGTCCATGAGAATTTGGCTGTACCTGGAGAAACCATCCATAAATGACAAGAGAGTGTGCCCCGCTGTACTGTCCACTAAGACGTCAATGTGTGGCAACGGAAAATCGTCATTCAGGCTACACAAACTCTGATTAATTGACAAAATTTCTTTAATTATTGGTTGGGCACGTACTTCTTCTTCTCTTTTTATTAAAACTTCTATTTTATCGGGCACATTCAGGTTACACAAACTTCTATTTCATCAGGCACATTCCTTTTGAATTCAAAATCATTAGAAAGCGTATGAAATAAATCAAACAAAGTAGAGTAACCAGAAATCTCATTTATTTCATTGTCGTTGAAAAGGGAAGGGATTGCAAACTTGAAAGTAACAGAAAGGGAGGATGCACAAACATATGTGCCCTCAGACTCGACATCCAGATGGTCAAAATCAAGAAAAAACTTACATAACTTAGACTTGGAACTCGGATCATGCAAATTACAAAAATCTAAAGATTAATTTTTAACAACTTTCATTGCACATCCACAATGAGCTTAGTGTAATCAGCTGGCATGCCATAACCCATCATCAAGCAGTCTTGGTCAGCTATATGCTTCTAAGTCATCTGATTAGTAAATAATGCCCCTATGTCAATGCCATCCAGCTCATCACCCCGGTCTTTTTCTTCCTAAATCTTCTTTCCCCTCTTTTCTTCTACGGCTTCCTCTTCCTTTGAGTCAGATAGTTTATGGCTAAAGAAGATCTCTAGTCCCGACAGCCTCTGGTTAGGCTCCTCATCAAACCATGGTTCTGGGAAACCATAGTAAAGAAAATCCTCTCCTTCCTTAACGAAGTAATCGTTCAGGTTTCCTAAATACTTACTCTTCTTTCCTCTCTGCCCTTTCCTTAGTTCTTCCATATCCTCTTCCGTTAGCTTATATCCCAGGCCGAAGTGTTACGAGCTCAGTGTCATCTGAAGAGGTTTCAGGATGCCTTGCTATTTACGGCCCAACCCCATTCCCGAGAAATATGACATACGCCTCATCATCGTGACGGCATAGGGGTTGATGTAACTTTCTTCTTTTTTTAGCAGTATCTGTACCGTCGGCACCTATTCGTATCTGTACCCGCTTAGAAACATATCCCTCTCTCCATGCTGGACCTCTAGAAGAGTGGAACCATCCACCCTCGGGGTTTGGATGTTATCTTCTCCGTAGATGGTCAACACTTTCTCATTCTTAATCGACTTCAATTTCTAGTGGATAGTAGAGGGTACTGCTTGTACGTCCGGGTCGTGAAGCCATGGCCTTCTCAACAACAAATTAAAGGATGTCGAAACATCCACCACATGAAATTCAACCAATGTCTCGAGCAACCCTACTGATACAAAAAATGAGACCAACCCAAGCACATCTCTCCTTGTATTATCGTATGCTTGAACTCCTTAGTTACTGGGTGTGAAATGATACGGCTTCATCCCCAGGCAAATTGTCGTCCTGAGCGAACAAATGTTCAAGGCTAATCCATTATCGATAAGGGTAACCAGGATCCATTTCTCCAGGCATTTAACGGTAATGTGCAACGGCTTATTGTGACTCCTTCCTTCTAAGAGTAAATCTTTATCAGAGAAAGAAATTTCCCTGGGCTCCGTAGCTGGCATAATTAACCTGACCAACTGCTCGGGAGCTGCGTCTATCGAACCATTGGCCTTATTCAGAACTTTGAACACGGCTTGTAGATGCCAGTGTGAAGCCATCAGCAGACCTCAGATGTTGATGTTGGCCTGAGTCATTTTCAGCTGCTTCAGTACAGCGTCGTCTTCCACTTCTTGCACCTTCTCCTTTCCCCTCCCACTTGGTTGTCCTTTTTCTAATTGAGCGGGTTTAAAATGTCGTCCACTCTTAGTCAAATGTTCTACCCCTTCCTCAGGATCCCATAATCCTGGTATTGTGTTCTCGGTTTGTCTGGCCTCAACAATGCATAGAATGCTTTCAAATTCCCCCAAGTTATTCAGATCACTTCTTTCTGTTCTTCCTCTTCTTTTCTCTTCATCCTCGATTGCCCTCGTATTATCAGCATCATCCTCCCCCCTAAATATCCTCCTCTATGTATCCCACCTGCTGTTCTCGGGCAACGCAAAATTTGGTCCATTCTTCCCCATCTAACTTCAGTACCGTTCGGACTAGCTAATAGGACTGCATTTCATCGATGAATGCTTCTTCTCCAAAAAGCTGTGGTAGAGTGATACCATCCAGAACATGACTAAAACCATACGGTCGCACTGGGTATTCTAATAGCCAATCATCATCATTGTCGCATTCTTCCTGATCCTCTACTTGAATCATTATCTCATAATCTCTCTAGGTTGCATCGTTTCGATCTTCCCTATCTCATCCTCTCCCGATCATAATCCAAGAGCAGGATTGGTCTTCGATAGTTGGAAGATGCAGACGTGGAAGATATGTCAAGCAAATGTAACAACTAGGATCATCCGACTGTCCTAGTTAAAGAGAGTTCACACTTGTAGGCTTGGCGTGGTTTGGCAGTGGATTAGTTGTGACAATCGAATTTTGAACAGTGAAAGGAGGCGAAATAAACTTATTATCAATGAGGTTCTGAATCTCATAACGGAGCCTCGGGCAATTGTCTATCAAGTGTCTATGGCTCTGATGGAATGCACAATACTGAGAAGGGTTGTACCTTGGAGGCAGGGGGTTGGGTACCGGCATTGGATCCAAAAGCTTTATCAGCCCCTTCTCGACTATCGATTCAGGGTTGTGGATAGAAGTATATTGAGAGGAGTGAAGACTCTCCTCGGCATTCTTTGCTGCGGTGGTTGGCTATTTCGAGGGGGTTGTGCAGAAGATGCAGTGTTGGGTTAGTTTGACTGAGGGTTTAGTAGGTTGACCTCGTTTGAATGGGAAATGAGGTTTACGGTGGCAGCGGGTTGACTCTGATTGTTGGTCAGGTAAGATCTTCTTGGTTTCTGACTTGGCTTGGGTTCTTCAATATCCCTAGACTGAATTGCGACTTCGATTTAGACCCCAACGTCGAACAACTGCTCAAAAGTGGAAAGCAGCTGTGTGATCAAATATCATTTCAGAGGGGACTACAGATTCTTGACCATAAACCTAACTTGTTCTTTCTCCGTAGGCCGACTGGTCATCTTAACCGCCTTTCCTCTCCATCATGTTAGGAAGTCCAAAAATGATTCCCGACTTTCCTAACGGGGGGTTTCAAGCTCCTCGGTGGTCACATCCAATGGGACAGTGTAGTGGTATGGGTTGACGAAGGTCGTAGCTATGTCCTCCCATGTTCTAGTTTTGGCCACATCTAAAGAAACGAACCATTTCTGAGCAGCCCCAAAAAGAGATCGGTGGAACAACTAAGCTTTCAACTGATTATCTATTCGCATAGGGGAGAGAGTACCGACATGCATTCTCAGATGGATCCTAGGATCTCTAGTGTCATCAAACTTCTCCATATCAGGCATCTTAAACTTGTCTGGAAGCTTGGCATCCCAGAATAAGCATAGACCCCCTACATCTAGCATGTACTCTTCAACTCATTTTAACTGCCTTAGTACCTTTTCATTCGGTCAATCTTTTTTGCCAATGTGGACTCCCTAGACTGAGCGATATTCTCTTCTTCTACCACAACCTTGCAAGGAACTCAGGGTTGGGGAACAACCTGTGGCCCATCAGAACCCTAGATATCATCCCAAAAGTCTTCTCCGTTATTGTTTGGATCACCTTGTTGTTCATTCACCCCTGGAAAACGGCCCTGAAGTGCCCGGATCTGCATCTGACAATGTACCTAGGCCTGGGTATGCTGTTTGACGGCCCTCTGTACCTCAGTTATCGCCATCATCAGAGCTGCCAAGTTTAACTTATTCTCTGCTATCTCAGACGGTTTTGCGATATGTTTAATACTCTATAAAGTCTTTCTATTGCTGATCTAGCCTACACACGTACTGAATGCAACTCTTACGACCAAATGATCTAAAACCCGGACAAACCTAAAAACCCGAGATGAGAAAGATCAATATCAGAACCTTCTCATACAGAACCCCAGTAACAGGTGGCATACATTTCAAACTTAGAACAACTAACTGCGAGCAGATATGATCACCAAACGGATAAATACCTCGGCTGGGCACAAACCAGTAGAAAACCAGAAAGCACAGCAACTAGAAACCCCGAAAGAGAAACCCGAAAAATCAATCTAAAACCATACAAGGAACCCACAATCCCTCGGGAGAAAGGTTAAACCAAAGATTTTATGGAAGAAACTGGACAGCGCTCTAATAGGAAAACATATATAAACCAAACAAGATCTTATGCCAAAAATTGGGTAGGGGTTCAAGAAAGAAAGCAAGCCTAAACGAGATCGGGGGTATAAAACTAACAGCCCGGGAGAGCCCCGAGAGAGAAAACCACCCTAATCTAATTAGAGGACCCGAACCGAAAACCTAGGTAAAGCCCCAAAAGAAGAACCAAGGTCCTAACAAACTAAGGTTGAGAACGAAACCCAGGCGAGAACCTGAGAAGAAAAAATATTCTAAAACAACAAAAGCTAGAAGAAAACCCGGGCTAAAACTCGGGAGAGAGGCTATCCTAAACAAAAGAGCAAACCAAGGTCCTAACAAACACAAACAAAACATACAATTGAACAAAAATAAATAATCCTACTAGTTTAAGACCTAATGAAAGGTTCTAAGCTACTATATGCAGATAAAGCCGATTTGGTCAACACTCTGGGTACCTTCTGAATAGAGCTAAGTATATACCTTCCATGTCTGGTGTGGTATAGGACATGATCAAACAGTACACAATAACTCTTTTATCGCACCTGTGAGAGCGTGTAGCCAGCAAGCCCTGCCAGTCTCCCCAACATAATCTTGATACAATAAACTGACTAGGATATCAGGTCGACCGGGCAGAGGGCTGAGAACGATACAAATGCGTGCGAGAATGCAAATGAGAAAATCAAATTAAGAACCAATGGCATTTTCAAGTATATCCCTCTTATTTGTTATTAAAAAAAAAGTCCCCAGTGAAGTCGCCAAAAAATACTGTGGCACCGGGATTTAGAGATTTTGGTTCAAAAATAAAAACTAGAAAATTCAGGAGTTATTTTAGAAAACTTTTAACACCTCGAAATCTAAAATATTTTGAAATCCCTTTTTATGAAAAATGGAGTCGCCATTTGATTTTTGAAAAAACCAAGAAAACTAAAGGAACACAGATCTTGAAAACATTTAACCAGAGAAAACAAGGGTCCGAGTCGGGGAAAGTGTTAGGCATACCGCTCGCTCAACCGTGAGGTAGGTCTCTACTAATCATTATTGGTTCTTAATTAGATTTCTCAAATGCATACAAATACAGAAAATAGAGGTAAATAGAGAACATCCAAAATTAAATAATGAAAATACATAATCTAGGTATTTAACACACCAAAACGACAACTAAGTGTAAAAGGAAGCCTAAGTTCTATGCATGAAAAATCTAACTAAAGGGTACATAGAACAAACTGCATGCAATGTCATCAAATATTCTACACTATTTTAAACATGGTATCGAGTAAAGAAATATACTCCAAAATTCACTAAACCCTAATCATATCAACGATTCACATCATAAGCATTACAAAGATGCTATTGAAACAAAATTAAGCTATTGAACATGGTGACTATTACATAGGGTTGTAGCAATCACACATAACTAGGAGTTATGATATACGGGTGTAACATTGATGGTTACAACCGCATGAATGTTAGTGCCTGAACGTAGCGATCGTGATATTGGAAACCGTGATCGTAAGATATGTTGGCACGATTTTGATAAATTTTAAAATAACAATGTGCTAAGTGCAAATTTGCGATGTAGACAAAGTAGAATTAAGATTTTTTTTTATTATAACGAAAATTAACCAAATGTGCCTAAACTAAACATGCTTTTTAAAGATTCATAGTTTGATAAGAAAAATGGGGTAACTAAATCAACTATTCAAATGATGCGAACAAAACATATGAATTGAAGAATTGAAATTAACCCGGCCACTCCAAGAGATTGGCAATGGAGAGAGAAAGGTCGGGAATCTAAACAGAATACCTGAATTGTTATTATCCGGGTGAGTCCTCAAGCTGTGGAATGTAGAATCATCAGTCGGATCCTCAGAAGCGCTCCAATTCCAATATTCAATTCAGGATCGGGAATGCGGCAGAGTATCAATATCCAATCAGTTTATCCTCTCAGTACTTCAGAAGAGTATTGGTATGCTCAAATCTTTCACTTTCTGATTCGATAGAGTACCGTTGCTCATAATTATCCTCCTGGTACTTCGACAAAGTACCAATCTCCGAATCCTCTCCTCTAAAAATCGTACCAGAGGTACGTTTATATAGAGTACGTCGGCCAATGAGGCGTCAGCACATTTTGGGACACGTCATGGTTTTTGGAGCTTGCGGTCGCAAGAATCGAAGTATGCGACCGCTACAAAAGGCAAGCTTCCAAGGGTTTCACATGGCGGTCGCAACAATGGAGTGCACGGTTGCAAGGCTCAAAGGTTGCGACCGTAACCTTTGGTAGGGTTTTCAAGAGGTTCTTATCACAATCGCATGTTTCAAAGTTTGTGGTCACACGGTTTGAACATTGCGGGCTCATAGTTTGGTTATGTTTAATCATTTGGCTTGAATACTGAATTTGGATTGCTTCTCGACGATCATTCAGAGATATCATTCCACTTGGTTTTCATCATTGAACTCGCCTGAATTAACCTAAGATTCGGCAGGATCAAATTGAGGTGTTTACACCTCCGTACAAATGAAGTGGCGAAAAGTCTTCTTTAGCTACGTGTACCGGATGCTCCCCTTGTTGATGGATGGGGGCATGTGACCAAGGAAGTATTTGGAAGCTACGAGACTTCGACAAATATCAGGATCATAGGAGATCCGGTCACCGCCTCCCTGAATCTCAGTGATGAGAGAGAAATCAAATGGAGTGAGAGTTAACTCGAAGGTCAACAGGTGGAAAGTGTTGGTGGTGTCCCACCACCTCTCAGTCAGAGTGGTAAGGGTGACCTTGTCGTTGCTGGTCCCCTCTAGCGCCCTAACAAAGCCACCAAAACATGCTCCATCCACGATCTCTCGGCAGTAGGGAGGCAAGGCTGTGTACCACTGAACCACGTCGAAAGAATTGCCAAAGCCCTGGATACCCGATATTGCCTGAAACGAAAACAAACAAATCAGCAAATAGAAATGATAACAAGAACGATAATGAAATGTGTGACAATGTAGCTGAAATAAACTGACAACAATCAAAATAACATCAAAATAAGTCTCAAAACTAATTTACGCAACTCAAACCGTGTCCCAATTTCAAACTCCCATTTTCAAAACAAGAAGGAAAGTTTCCAACTTCTAACCAAATCCAAAATTTGATTTTCATTCTCAAAGGACGATGACCCGACTTAGAGTAATTTAGGTTAAGATTCGAGTCTCAGCATTGAAATCTAACTTTAAGTCGAGCCAAATTCATCTCATTTTTTATAACGACTCAATCCGATGATCCAATTCGTTTTAAACATTTGATTCAGCTTTAAGTTCAATAGAAATCTGACTTCGCTTCAAACGCAACCCTAGGCCAATTCCATTTCAACTCAAATTTGATCCAAATTCATTGACATAGTTTCTACGAAGCTCGATCTTAGAATTCAATCCTGTCTAAAATTCAAAGTTCAAAATAAACAAACTCGACTTAACTCGCCCCAATGCAAAGCTCAAATAATCAACTGATACAATTCAAATTCAGATATTTAAAATCCAATTTTCAACACAACAATCAACTTTTCTCTAGCCCCTAAAATTCAATTTTGAAAACTCAAAACGGCTTCCATTTCGTCTCAAAACTAGTTAACTCAACTGAAATTTTGTCTCAACCAAAAAAAAAACTTTAAATGCAAACCTCAATCAATCAATTACAAACTCAGCCCAATCCAACTTCAACCCAATGTGACTCCATTTTCAAGATCCAATTAGTTATGTTTCGCTTCAAAATCAAACCCATCCCAAATTCAAAATTCAAACGTCAAAGCTTAATTCAATTTCAAATCAACGACCTAACCCTTAATTCCGTTCTCTCAGATCAACCTAGTCTCTAAGTCCAGTCCAAACACGTTCTAGGCCCACGTTTCGACATGGTGTCTATTTGAAAATGTTTCCAAAATTTTCAAAATTCAATTCAACCCAACGTTTTCCTAAGATTCAATTTAATTAGCCCCATTTTCAAAATGGAACCTAACTTAGAGTTAAAAGTCAAATCCATCCCTAACCCAAGGTCCAAATCCATCCTCAGTCCAATTCCAAAAATCTTTTCCTACGAGTCTAAGTATCGTTTTAAAAATTCCTAAATCGTTCAAAACCCAAGTTTAGAGGTTCGTTTTCATCCAAGTTCAAATTATAAAATTTCATCTCATCCAAGAGCAAATGTCTATCCAATCCGAGTAAAGGTCTCAAGTCCATGATTCAAACCAAATCCCAACCCCAATTCAAATCCCAAACTCTTGTCCAATTTAATCCAAATGTCTAATTCAATTCGAATATTTAAATTAGGTTCAATTCAAGTTCAATATCAAACAAAAGTGTGAACATTCAAAATAAACTTTCATGCAACAAAACAAGTAAAGAACTCAAGATTTTTTTCCTATCTCAAGATTCCAGGGCGAGAAGTGATCTTTGTGGGGCCGTAGAAGGATCACACGCTTTGCCACCACGTCGGCAATCATGAACCTCTTCATGGCCGGCCTCCACAACCGATGATTCACTAAGTAGTAGGTCTCGGGATCAAATAACTCTAACATGCGTGGAACACCGCCGGAGAGGGCATCTTCATCACACACACCACCCGCGGACCCGTTGTTGCCACTGCCCAATGTCGCGCCACCACCACCTCCTCCAACAGCCATGACCGCACCACCATCACCACCGGCTCCCACGCCACCTCCTCCACTGGCATTACCACCTTCATCTCTGATATAACCAAACCTGAAGCCTCTAACGGCAGCTGAGAGCATAATCGAGACCAAAGAAAGGATGAACATCCTTTCGAGAGATAAGAGATGAGAAAGACACGCAAGAGAGAGAGATGAGAGAGTGCGGGAAAGATAAGAGAGACAAGAGAATGAAAAAGAAGAAAGGAGAGAGTTGTTTTTAAGCTTCGAGCGAATGAGTTTTTGAACTTACACAGAACTTATGTTCTGTCATCGACCTCGCGTTCGCAAGATCCGAAGCCATTAAAAATGACGGCCACGACAACTTAGCCCGACCCACCGTCACTTTCTGTTTTAAACACTGCTACATTTTCTCAAAGGTTTCTTATGGCCGTGAAATTTATGCTCAGGCCACCATTTCCCTAGGGCACAATAGTTCAGGCCGCCACTTTGAAAAGGAATGGCCGCCATTTTATTAATGCCCCCACCTTTTTGAACCTTTGGGCCACCCTCGTGTAGGTTTTGAACAAACCAAAAGACCTTTTTAGCCCTTCTCAAGGTTTCAGTTGCCCTTAAAAACCCTTTTTGGCCCTCGTCATGGCCTAAAACTGACGGTTGACTCACTGATCCTTGCACGACCTAAAAACTATCGCTAGTACCTTCGGTCCTCTTCATGATCTTAAACTGACTCCCCAGTCCTCCTCATGACCTTAAATTGACTTACCAGTCCTCGCATGACCTAAAACCACAACGATTATGCAGACACCACATCGATACCAAGGAGAACCGACAAGAATGACTCGTCACTTTAGACAACCCACTTAGATTCCTTGCTAGAAATCACGTCCGCGAAATGCATTTCTAACTTGACTCCCAAGTTTGTTAATCCAAACGCCCGAAGACAAGACTAATCAATTCTAAGGTCCAACCTCCATGCTCACATATACATGACATCAACATGCTCATGTTATAAACACAAACACAGGCAACCAAGCACACACACTACTTTCCTCCCAATGTAACGCACCATCTTCCCACAGCTGTCACAACGTGGACCGAAGAACCATCGAGGATCAGTTTAAAATCATGAGATAGACCTGTAAGATGGAGATCAGCTTTAGGTCATGAAATGATCGACGAGTTAGTTTAGGGTCATGAGGAGGACTGAAGGGGTAAATATCAGTTTTAGGTCGTGAAATGACCGACGAGTCAGTTTAAGGTCATGAGGAGGGCCGAAGATGCGAGAGGTAGTTTTAGGTTGTAAAAGGACCGATGAGTCAGTTTAAGATTATGAGGAGGATCGGTTAGGAGATTATTAGTTTTAGGTCGCGAAAGAATTAACGAGTCATTTTAAGGTCTTGAGGAGAACCGAAGGATCAAGAATGGGCATTTTTAGGTCATACAAGGATTGATGAGTGGGTTTAAGATCGTGCGAGGACCGGTGAGTCAGTTTTAGGTCATGAGGAGGTTTGAAGGTACTAGGAAAAAATTTTAGATCATGCGAGGACCGATGAGTCAATTGAAGGTCATGAGGAAGACCAAACTCTCATATGGAGGCAATTTTTAGGTCATGTAAGGACCGATGAATCAGTTTAAGATTGTGGACCGAAGGTTTTAGGGGTAGTTTTACATCATGACGAGGACTAGTGAGTCAGTTTAAAGTCGTGAAGAGAATCGAACTCTTATATGGGGGCTAATTTTTGTGTCGTGCGAGGACCGAGGTGTCAATTTAAGGTCATGAGAATGACCGATGGTTTTAGGGGATCTTTTATGTTTGCATCATACCTATTAGCATCGTATCATATATGTCCTGTATCATGATTAGCCTATTTGTATCATATGCATTGCCCCACAAACTACGACCGACCTAATCCCTTGCAATGGGGTACGTAGGAAGCTCGATATAAATTTTAGTTCGACCACACTTTTCTGCATATTTCATTTGTACCTAAAATTGGCAGCTTACCCAATCAATTTGTCTCAAGAGCTTTGACATTACTTGTGCGACGAGTTATTGCAAGCTCTGTCAAATACGAGCAACTGTAGACACCCTAACTTGACCAACCCGAATCTTAGGCACCCGCCTTGAATGTGCTCCAATGACGAAAGTATGAGAGTTATACTCAAAGGTACTTCCAAGCAAGCAAAATCACGAATTCGGTTCAAAACCCAAAAAAACTACCAAAAACTTTCAGGCCGTGACATTCCTATCCTTACAGCCGCTACCTTTTTGAAAATCCTAAAACAGGCTGTGTCCTTGCACTCACAGCCGCTACCTTTTTGAAAACCCTAAAACAGGCCATGACTTCCTTTATCACGGCCGTAACTTTCTAAGCCTAACTGCGATTTTTAAAAGTCACGGCTGTCCTTTTCATTGCCATAAAAGTAGCAGTCGACACTGTACAAAAGCAAGAAGGTAGCGACCGCCACTTTTACACCTTTTTGGACAGGTGGTAGCATTTCAAAAGCTCTTTGGGCTCCCACTTTGCCTATACCTATGCGACGTTTTCAGAAGAAACAAGAGAGAACCAACCTGGATGCCGAAGCTCTGCCAAAATCCATTCACACCCGATATTCTGACATCCATCCCATACTTTTCAGGCCTCATTCGTGGTCATGTTTACGTTGAAGGAGGTCTTAGAGCTCGTATTGGCTTGAAGATATATTATTCTTACATCCAAGGAGTCATTTGAGGCAGATATTCACACGAGGTAATTTTAGGAACCCTCGATATTCTTCTAAACCCTCATTTTCTCTCCTTGAGAGTGTCGTGGATAAGGTTTTCGTAGTTTTTATTTGTTATTTGTCATTTATTTCAATATAAGCATTGTTTACATAAGTTTTCTTGTAAAACAATATACTCGTAGCTTTCTGTTTCGTATATAATAGTCATATTTCATTTTGCTTTAACGCTCACGTGAACACTAAAAATATGAAGAACTTTTTGGGACTCTAAAAACATGACGGACGTGACCTGTCAATGTCACGGTCATGTGTTTTGGTAAACCTACAGTCACGGCCATCATTTTCTTACATATGGCCCCTTTTTTTTGCCTTCTTGTCTCACAGACGCAACATCATATTGTCACAACCGTGATATTTCTATAATGCCAAAAGTATGAAAACCATTTTAAAGCTTCCTGTCATCCATTTATTCTCAAGGTTTTTCTTTCCTTTATCTTGTTTTGCATATTCTACGTTATAACCCATGTTCTTGACAGAAAACAGAGGATAGATTTGACCTAGATCAAATGGGACATGGTCTACATTCTGTACATCCTTTTTCTTTCTGCTCTGTAGTTCTAAAAATATAACGATCGCGACCTTTCAATGTCATTGTCGTGTGTTTTCGTCGAACTCAAAATAACGGCCGTCATTTCATTTCCAATGGCCACATGTTTTTCTTCTCATTTGTCACGATCACCATAAACCTTTGCTACGACTATGAGATTTTGTGAGGCTAGTGACATGAAAGTTGTGTTTTAGGTACTCTATTACTCGATTTTAGTATTCAATATATTTTGTTTTAAGATATTGCATTTGTAGAGGGCGAAGGGTGGTAGATCTAACCTAGAATAAATGGGTTATAATCTCTGTCCTGCATATCTTGTCTATTTAAGTCTGTCTTAGACCTTGTATGTTGGCTATACCCCTTTTGGATCCTCAAAAACCTTAGCTGCAACTTTTAGCAGTCACGACCATAACTTTAGTTTACCTTGTTTCTCGTAGTAATAATCCTCTTTTTGTCACGGTCGTGTATTTTGTGACTTATTTTATCACGGCCACAACATCTTTAGCTACGGTCGTGAGTTTTCTGTATGATCAGTAGCTTGAAAGTAATGTTTAAGTCTCCTCTGTTTATTTTGTATAGCTTGTTCATATTGTGTTAGGGGCAGAAACGTTGTTGCATAACCCTTATACCTTTATTTGCTCATTTTACCGCTTGCTTGCATGTTTTTTATTTTGATTTGCTCAAACGATACGTATAGCATATCTAGAAATAACATCCAAGTTGCATGCCCCAGGACCATAGTTAGGAATTTATTTTTGCTTACTTTTGTCTAAACTCTCTTTATCCTCTCATTCTGTATATGTTACATTTAAAAAATTTACGACAAGAACCAATATTGACAAAGTAGAGGACAACCTCACGGTTGAGCAAAAAGGGTGTCTAACACCTTTTCTTTTCGTACTTTAATCCCCAAACCCTCTTTTTTTTTCTCTCGTTACACTTTTAAAAGACCCACAACTTTTTTTATGTTTGCTTTTCTTGATTTTTCTCAAAAATCAAGTACCGACTCAATTTTTCTAAAATGTGCTCGGATACCTTAGATTTTTCTTGTTTTAAAAAAAATAGTTTTCTAAAAATAATAGATATCCGGTGCACCGTCTCCCATGAAAACGAAAACTCCCGCAATTAGCTCATGTGGAATATAGTTTGGTAGAAGGATATTTTATGAAAGTTGTTAGAAAGGGCTTCACTTATAATTCTATACTTTTAAGGGTTTAATAACAATGTGTTGATGGACATTAATTAGTGGAAGTTCAAAATTATCTATTTAATATATATAGATAAATTACGTGGATAAATATAATGGATATGGTAATTTAAAATCAAGATTATATATTTTGTAGATAACAAATATATAATGGATATAGATATCCTGTTTCAAATTAAAATCCAAATTATATATTTTGTAGATAATATATCAGAATGAATATAATGGATACGAGTGTCTAAATTCATTCAAAAAAATGATAAGACTTTTATTTGAATCCCACGACTAAAAGATAGAGATCCCTCAGGATTCTACCTATATACACTCTCCTGATTTTGTGTGATATATGATAAGTGGCACAAAGGTTAGTGCTGTAAAGATTTACAAAAATTAATAAGGAGTGAGCAAGGTGAATACCTTTGAAGGCGAGATGTCTAGATCGCTAAGTGAGATATTATTATAATTATTATAATTATAATATATAATCAAGTGGTGTTTCTGGGTATTATTTAAAAAGAATTATGCAAACTAACAATTAACTTATTATATTACTTATAATTTAAAATCTAATGGTATTTCCAATTTAATAAACAATTGTTTACTATAAGCTTTTCTTATAAACTAACATATAATTTAATAAACGATAAATTATTATGAGTACGTATTTATAAACTAACTTATAGTTTAAAAAACAACGGTCATTGTTATATTTATTTTACTATTATTTACTTTTATTTTTTTTTGTATATAATAAAATATAAAAAAAATAATAAGGTTGAACCTCGGACTGGTTCACCTTTGGGCATAGCTACCAAATTCAGGGGCGGGCCTACAGGTCGGGCTCAGGTTAGCCCATGGGCCCTAAGGGGGAGGCTCAAACCCAATCCACACCTCCTCAGGCTTGAGCGAGCTCGAGCTAAGCTAGGCCAAGCCGGGTCAACTTGTACAACGGCGAGCCTCGACCGAGCTCGGGTCAGAGGTCAAATTTACACCCCTACTTGAAAACTTGTGACAATAGGCATTAGTTTGTTACATTAAAGAACAAAAAATGACTCGCCATCACCTTCGTTGCTTCGTTAAAGAAAAATGCAAATGCTTGTCAAAGTTTCAAGAACTACAAAAACAAACGATATTAACATTTATAGTTTTTTGTTTTTCGTTTATAATAAACAAAAATATGTTTGATACATAGATGTTTGAAAAATAGTAGTTAGATGTGATAACCGGAGATGTTAGATGATGATGATAGCAAGAGGTAATAATGATGGTCGGAGACGACGGTCATATATGGTGGTTGGAGGCGGTGATCAAATATGGTGGCCGGAGGCAGTGGTTGAATACGGTGGTCGGAGATGGCGGCTGAAAGAGATAGCTATAGAGGGTGGTAGGAGGTAGTAGCCAAAAGGGGTGGTTGAAGAGGTCGCCGAAAATGTTGGTTGGAGGTGGTGGGGAAAAAAAGACAAAATAAATATTTATCTAAAAATAAAAAATAGTAAACATAAACGTTACCAAACAGAGCTTTTGTGATTAATATTATTTTAATCTTAAAAGTCAACTTACTTTGTGATTATACTTGTCCGTTATTTTAATCTTAAAAGCCCACACAAGTTCATATCCCACACTAAGGTAAACACTTTGAGCTAAAGAATGATGTTCCTTTACGTGAAGTTCTAAATTTAACATTTGTTGGATTATTTGAGTCATAAACTTTGTTGGTCATACTAATAGACTTTTAAGATTGTCATGTATCGCTTTAAATATTATTGGAAAATAATTCATTTTTTCACCAGATGCTTGCACTCATCTCACATATCAATACGTACCTTCTTATATTTGCTCTTAATATTTTTTTTTGTCTTTTTATTTTTAGGGATAATTAATTAGAAGTCCCATTTAGGGGACTGGAATTCCATTAATTTCCAATCACTTTTTAAATATTCTACTAAGTCCTAGTTTTTAAAAATTATTAAATATTTAGACAAAAATGCCCTTATTCCTCAAACCCACCTCACGCTCCCTGCTATGTCCTATCTCACACACACTCTCTCCCTCTGGTAGCCTCACCACTAGATCCGCTGCTCTCGCCACCCCTCACCACCAGATCTGTCGCTCTCGCCGCCCCTCATCATGGATGGCGACGGCGATGGCGATGGCGATGGTCGCAGTTGTTTCTCTCTCGCTGCCAACTTCCACAGAGCCGTCGATGAACCACTAAGTCAACCTCTCCACTATCTCCACAATTCATCTCTGCGGACAAATCAACGGAAAAACAATGTCAAATCACCGCATCAAACACGATGGAAATCACCTCACGAAAATATTGAAAATCACCGCATGGAAATATTGGTTCAAGTTCAATCTTTCCATGTTTACATAAAAAACAGAAGGCTTGCACATGGATTGAGATTTCTCACACACACACACTCTCTCTCTCTCTCTCTCTCTCTCTCTCTCTCTCTCACACACACACACACACACACACACACACACACACACACACGTATGGTGGTGGTTGTTGTTGTTATGGTGGTGGTGGTCTCGTATGGTGTTGGTGTGGTTATACAAATGTCTCATTTTTTACAATGTTTAATTTCAAAAATAATAATACATTTTGTAGTTATACAAATGTAATATTTTATTTATTCAAAAATAATGAGATATTTATACATTCAAATACACATTCATTTGGAAAATATCTCATTTATATAAAATGTCTCATTTTGAAAAATGAGACATTTGTTATGAAATGTCTCATTTGTTCAAGAAATGTCTTGAGGCATTTCATAACAAATGAGACATTTGATATCAGATTGAGAACCTATATGAGACATTCATAATAAATATGACACTTAATATTATATCCAGAACCAGAATAAGACACTTATATCAAATGAGACATTTCAGATTTAGAACGAAAAATTTTTGATTTCTTATTTATCTCCGACGAATCTGTGGTAGTAGTAGTAGAGAGCGGTGGAGAAATGGTGGTGGTGGCGTTAGTGATGTTGGAGGCAAACTGTCAAGATCCATTGATAAAAACATGATTTAAGGTATAAAAGAAAAGCTGGACGAACAAACGCCAAAATGGGCTCCAGATAAAAAAATTTGATGTCGAACGATCAAAATAAAACTGGTAAATACTCCCAAAGTTAATTTTAAGATTATACCTTTTGAAATCTGGAATGATGATTTCGATTGCTGTAACAACTTTTAGTCTAGAGTTTTCGCGGTTATAGACTTCAAGTTAAAACTCCAAATCCAAGCCTTCTACCATATTCCCGTATGCTAGAACACGTCAGTAGTGTGGGCTACGATTCACGTATTCTTGAAAATCGTCTCTAGCCACCTAGGATTTCCGTGGAAACCCGAATTGTGAAAACTATGTAATGTGGGATAGGGTTGACATAGCAGCATATATATAAGGCTACAGTAGGGACCTATGGGATACATATGACTTGGGTCCTAATGTAATTATGAAAACCCGCCTCACCTCATAAGTAATTTCATAAAACATTAATTATAATTCATTGCACTAAAAAATTATAATTGCACTCCCAGCCATATTTTCAAAATCAACTATTTGAGCTCCAGTTATTAAATGCCTATTTATTCTCTCCACGTTAAGATTCCCGATAACCGCCGATTAAATTAAATTACGAACAATTATATTTAATCGTCTTCTTAAATAAATTTCTCAAGACCTTCCGCTTAACTTATTTGACTGCCAAATAATTAAATACATCTGCAGGGTTTAGTTTCGTCAAAACTTATAAGCCTCCTTAAGGGGTATCGTCAATCCAGATCTTTCAGGACGTGAATTCCGTCAATAATTAATATTCGCCATATAGTCAATATAGTTATCCAACTCACCGGGATTATAGACCCATGAAAGATCGCGCCATTTAATAAATCAAAATAACAAATATTAAATATACATAAATAATTAATTATTTCAGAATTATGAGCATAAGCACTCATAATAATCATGGGGTATAAATTAATTTATATAGTCAGTGTGAAATTAATTACTCCAACGTGGTCATATTTAATACACGCAAAGTGTACTAGCACAGCGAGTCGAAACAATAGATGACGCTATTATTTGTTTTCCATAACTAAGATAGATCTACCTAAATCTTTGTGCTACAATCATGTCGATGGTTTATCTAATTTCATCTAAATTATGATTCAAAAGTTTATATTCTACAAGAACCATTAATCTAGTCTACTGTGTGCAAACCAAACTCTACATACCATAATAAATATTATGTAGAATAAAAGATATTCATACACGACATCAAATAAATGATGAAATGCATACATTATTCATTAAGATTATCATAAAATGAAAAAATTAATTTTATTAAAAAATAAAATTAAATACTAAAATCAAAAATCATGATTTTTTGTATACAACTCTAACAATCTCCCACTTATACTCAAAATTATATGCTATGCATCTCACTCCCATGTCCTCTAAATGATTGTTAAAAATTTTAGCCGGTAAGCCCTTTGTAAAAGGATCTACAAAGTTGTCTCATGATGTAATCTTAGTCACAGCAACATCACCCCTCTATATAATCTCGCGTATCAGGTAAAATTTACGCTCGATGTGATTTCTTTGCTTGTGGACTATTGGTTCCTTCGAGTTGGCAATCGCTCCGTTATTGTCACAATAAAGTGTAATAGCCGACTGTACTGAAGGCACCACATCCAGATTCAACAGAAAGTTCCTAGGCCAAAGGCCTCCTTGACTGCTTCAAAAACTGCCACGTACTCGGCCTCCATGGTGGAATCAGTAATGCAAGACTGCTTGATACTTTTTCAACTTATAGCTCCACCTCCCAAGGTAAACACATATCCCGAGTTAGACTTCTGGGAATCCTTATCTGACTAAAAATCCGAGTCTATGTATCCCAAAGGTACTAGACTATCTGGTTGGTAAACCAACATATAATCCCTAGTCCTTTTCAACTACTTGATTATATGTTTTACCGATGTCCAATACTCCTGCCCAAGATTAGGCTGATATTTGCTAACCATGCAAATGGAAAAATAAATGTTGGGTATAGTACAAAGCATAGCATACATGAAACTTCCTGTTGCCGAAGTATAAGGAACCGCCTTCATCTTCTCTATCTCATCGAGTGTCTTAAAACATTGATCCTTGGATAGAGTGATTCTATGCCTGGAAGGGATAAATCCTTTCTTAAAATTCTACATGCTAAAATGAGTAAGGACTGTATCGATATAAGTAGCTTATAATAAACCTAACATCCTCTATTTCTGATCTTGCACAAGCTTGATTCTGAGAATGTGATTGACTTCTCCCAAATCTTTCATTTCAAACTGGCCGAATAACTATACATTCACCGAAGATAATACTCCCACATCATTTTCGATGAGCAAAATATCATCCACGTAAAGTACTAGAAACACCACCACGCTTCCATCACGCTACTTGTACACGCAGGACTTATCAGGACTTTGATCAAAATCATAAGACTTAATGGCCTGATCAAATCGAGTATTCCAAGACCTAAATGCCTACTTAAATCCATAAATAAATTTATTAAGCTTGCACAACATGTGCTCCTGACTTTTTGCTATGAAACTGACTGGTTGCATCATATAGATGCACTCGTCAAGATTTCCATTAAGGAAAGCCGTTTTGACGTCCATTTGTTAAATTTTATAATCAAAATAAGCCGTAATGGATAAGAGAATCCGAATAGACTTAAACATGACTATCGACGAAAAGGTCTCCTCATAACCGATCTATTCTTTCTGAGTGAACCCTTTCGCAATAAGCCTAGCTTTGAAGATTTCTACTTTCCCGTCTACTCCTCTCTTTCTCTTGTAGATCCACTTGCATTTAATGAGTTTTATCCCTTCGAATGGTTCTACAAGTTCTTAAACCTAATTAGAATACATAGACTCCATCTTTGAATTCATAATCCTTTACCATAACTCTGCATCTTTATCTTGGAGTGCTTCATTTTAGTTCTAGGGTTCGGTATCTAATTTTGCTGGAATCCCGTCAAAAGACTCTCCCAAGAATATATACCGATCGAATTGACGAACAATCCTCCCACTACGATGAGGCACTACCTGCGTTTATGTACTAGTAATGACACAGTGTGCTGATTCTAAACCCTATGCACCATCATCCACATGCTCTTCTAGTTGTAAAACCGGCATGTTAATGGTAAAACCTTGTTCTGGGTCAGGATCCGCATATGTCCTGATAATCCTTTCACTACGACGAGGCAATAGGATATCAATAACACTTCTCCGTGGCGCTCCTACTGTACCACTGATATTTTTTCTTAGCTCCTCTAGAACATATATACTATTGAGCTTGTGGTCTATTATATAATCATCTTATAAGAATCGAGCATTGGTATTAACAATGACATTCTAATCCATAGGATTATAAAATAAACCACCCTTCGTTTATGTAACAAATAAATAGACTTTCATTCTCGATTTCAACTTACCCGTGTTCTCTTTCACCACATGTGCTAGACACCCCCCAAATCCGAATATGTCTTAGACTAGGCTTACGCCCGGCCCACAATTTTGTGGGAGTAGAAAGTATTGACTTAAAAGGTACTAAGTTCAAAATATAAGCTACCGTCTCTAATAAAAATTCCCAAAATGAATCGGGTAAGTCTGAATAACTCATCATAGACCTCACCATCTCCATAAGAGTCGTATTCCTTCTTTCTGTTACACCATTATGCTGTAGAGTGCCCGATGCAGTTAACTGGGTGTAATCCCCTCCTCTGACGAACAATTCTCCCACTACGATGAGGCACTACCTGCGTCTATGTACTAGCAGTGACACGGTGTGCTGATTCTAAAACTTGTGCGCCATCATTCACATGCTCTTCTGGTTGTAAAACTGGTATGTTAGTGGTATCACCTTGTTCTGGTTCAGGATCCGCATGTGTCCCGATAATTCTCTCACTACGACAAGGCAATGGGATATTAATGACACTTTCCCGTGGCGCTTCCACCGTACCACTAATATTTTCTCTCAACTCTTCTAGAATATATCTACTATTGGGCTTATGGTCTATTATATAATCTCTTCCAAGAGTCAAGCATTGGCACTGATAATGACATTTTGATCCTTAGGATTATAAAATAAACCACCATTCGTTCTCTTGTAATATCCAATAAAGAAACAGATTTTTGTTCTCAGTTTCAACTTATCTGTGTTCTTTTTCAGCACATATGCTAGACACCCCTAAATTCGAATATGTCTTAGACTAGGCTTGCGCCCGATCCACAATTTTGTGCAAGTAGAAGGTACTGATTTAGAATGTACCAAGTTCAAAATATAAGCTACTACCTCTAATAAAAATTTCTAAAAAGAATCGGGTAAGTCCGAATAACTCATCATAGACCTCACCATCTCTATAAGAGTCTTATTCCTTCTCTCTGCTATAACATTCTGCTGTGGAGTGCCCGGTGCAGTCAACTGGGATGTAATCCTTTCCTCTGACAAATAATCTCTAAACTCTCTAAAGATATACTCACCACCATGGTTGAACCATAGTGTCTTGATACATTTATCCAGATGCTTCTCTGCTTCCGTTTTAAATACTTTGAATTTATCAAAGCATTCAAACTTGCTGTGCATCAAATAAATGTATCTATATCTTGAGTAATCGTCAATAAAAATGACAAAATACTCAAAATCTCCTCTAACCCGGATAGTCATAGGTTTACATAAGTCAAAGTGAACAAGTTCTAATGGTTCTTTAGCTCTATAGCCTTTGTATGAAAGAAGCCTACTAGTCATCTTACCCTCCAAGCAAGATTCACAAACTGGAAGTGTCTCCACTTCTAATTACCTCAAAGGTCCATGTTCAGCCAGCTAATTTATACTTTTCAGATTAGTATGACCTAAGCGTAAGTGCCAAAGATATATTTGGTTCATTAAAGAATATTTCTTTCTCTTAAATGGTGAATTAGATATATTATTCAATCCATTTATTTGTAGTATAGAAGATATTAGAGTAATAATATAAAGATCATCCACCAATGTACCAGAACAGATAAACTATTTATTATCCTTAATAACCACAGAGTTATTAAAATAAACCAAATATCCATATTTAACCTATTTAGAAATAGAAATTAAATTTCTTCTAATGGATAGTACATAAAGGCAATCTCTCAACATTAAAATCCGATCTTTACTAAAACTGAAAGTGACATCTCCCACTGCGACTGCTGCCACCCTTGTATTATTGTCCATGTACAGGTAAATTTTTCCATCACTAAGTTGTCGGGTTTCCTAGAACCCTTGTAATGAATTACAGACATGATTAGTGGCTCTCGTATCTATATACCAAGTACTGGTAGATAACACTACTAAATATGTTTCCATAACTAGTGAATGGAAATTACCTTTATTGTTCTGCTTGCTAAGATAAATTAGACATTACTTTTTTTCAGTGTCGTGTCTAGTTACAGTGAAAACATTTGCCTTTTGGCTTTTTCATACTGGTCCGTAACTCACTAACTACCTTAAAAATCATGTCAACCTATTTTTAGACATTTTTCTTCTTCTTGCCTTTCGGCTTAGAGAAAGAATCATTTTTAGAAACAAACATATTTTCTAGCATTCTAAGAATACCCTCGGCAGTTAAAGTTATATCCATATTTATTTTTTCAATCAACATAATTAGAACTCGTAAATTTATTTTCTTTGAGCATAGCCGCGAGTGAATTGAAAGTCATTTTAATCTTGAAAATCACATAATTAAGAATCATTAATTATGATGAGAAAAATTTTAAATTTTATTTTAAAATCGATTTCTTTTACCATTTTAAAAAAAATTTGCTAGCAGCCTAGTACACCGTAAATAGTATGCCTCGATGGGAAGGACATTTACCATTCATCATTTATCCCGACAAGTCAATTCTTATTAATTTTATTATCTAAATAACAGACCATACCAATAAAATTAATTAACAGACGTAGTTTTGATCTTATAAATAATAGCAGTAACTCAGATGAAGAGAATACTATTACTTATAGGTAAGTGTTAAACCACCACTTAATTCGGAACCAACCGCTTCGCAATGAACTCTTCTGATGGAGAAGTGATTCACACTAACGATTATTCAGAATTATCTAAAAAGAAAGTTCGTACCGGTGATTCTGCAATTAATTCTGTTCGATAGTGAAGAAGGCCTAAATGTCAATACGCAAAATTAATTACATCATCCACGAATTAGTGATGGAAACCACGAAATTTATCTGTAAATAAATTCCCTCTCCCACTTAGATTTTAAAATAATTTTGAGGGTTATAAAAAACTGTTTAATTAAAATAAATTTATTAATTTCGAAAAACCGCACGTACCAAAAAAATTTTGGCTTTTCAAATCGTCTTTTCGTATTTTAATGTGTAACAAAATAAAATATTCTAAATTCTATTTATTTAAGAAAAATTAAATAAAACTAAGTATTTTATTTTATTTTCAAGTTACACATTTTTTTGAAAAAAAAATTTATTAAAATTAAATTTTCTTTTTAATTAATTAAAATTTTGAAATTAATATTCACGTTTCTCCAATATATTCGATTTATTAAAATCATCTTAAACGTATTATTTTGTAACAAATAAAATATCTAAAATTTTCTTTTAAAATATTTTATTTTATTTTTTTGTTACAAAAAAAAATTAAAATCGAATTGACCGAATTAATTAAAATTAAATAGGTGTATACGGAATAAATCATCCATGGAGTTAATAAAATAAAAGTATGAAAAAAATATCCTGATTTTATGGTCCATCTTTAACTCTTTTGAGTTAAAAAATCTTGTCAGAAACTGAACTGTAGTCTTCGAATCCTGTCACAATTCTGTAAGCTGCAGACTAGAACAAGAACTCCACATCAGTAGTTCTCGCGAACCACCGCCGCCTGTCCATGCCTATGACAACCACTGCCTACGCCGCACCTGCTGCCACTGCCCGTGACTGCCGCTGCCAACGCAGCCTGCAATCATCGCCATCGCTCCAGCCCGCGCCTACACCACCGCGCACTGTCTATCGCCGAGCCACGCCATCTGTCGTCACCGAACCACCAGCGTCGCAGCACCGCACGCGCACACTAGCTTGCGTCGCAGCTGCTGTCGCGCGTCGTTGACGCCTTGTACCGCCGGTCGCGGTTTCGATGCTGATGCGTTCTTCGCATTCTTCAACCTGTTCTTCCTTTTTTTTCTTACAAATAAACTAAAAAAAAAACTAAACGAAGAACATGATATTACATAGAAACTTATGTCTCTTTTGAGTTCACATTCGATCTATGAACAAGGAACATAAAATTTTACATAAAAACTATCATGATCAACCCTCGTAGTTAAAAACAAATTAAATCATAATTCATCCATTCAATCAAACATGAAATAAATAATGACCATAAAATAAAAATTTGATCACCTGCAAAAACAAATTAGCACAGATCTAAAACTACCCGAACCCCTCGATTAAATCATATTCATATTTAAAGACGGTTCTGATACCAATTGTTGGAGGCAAACTGCCAAGATCCATTGATAAGAGCATGATTTAAGCTTTAAAAAATGGAAGGGCAAATGCCAAAATCAGCTCCAGATAAAAAAAAATTGATGTCGAAAAATCAAAATACACCCGGTAAATATTCTCAAAGTTAGTTTTAAGATTACACCTTTCGAAATCTGGTAGGATGATTTCAATTGCTGCAACAACTTTTAGGTTAGAAGCTTTCACTGTTGTAGACTTCAAGTTAAAACTCAAAATCCAAACCTTCTACTATATTCCCGTATGCCAGAACATGTCAGTAGTGTAAGCTACGATCCATGTATTCTTGAAAAGCATCTCTAGCCACCTAGGATTTATGTGAAAACCCTAATTGTGAAGACAATGTAATGTGGGCTAGGGTTTACATAGCAGCACATATATAGGGTTACAGCAGAGACCTGTGGAGTAAATATGACTTGAGCTCGTAATGTAATTATGAAAATTCGCCTCACCTCAAAAGCAATTTTATAAAGCATTAATTATAATTCATTCCACTAAAGAATTATAATTGCTCTCTCAGCCATATTATCAAAACTGAATATTCAAGTTCCAGTTATTAAATACTTATTTATTTTCCCAACGTTAAGATTCTCGATACCCGCCAATTAAATTAAATTACTGACAATTATATTTAATCACCTTCTTAAATAAATTTCTTAAGACATTCTGCTTAACTTATTTGGCTGCCGAATAATTAAATTTACCTGCAGGGTTTAGCTCGATCAAAACTTATAAGCTTCCTTAAGGGGATATTATCAATTCAAATCTTTCAAGACATAGATTCCGTCAATAATTAATATTCACCATGTAATCAATATCGTTATCCAACTCACCAGAATTATTGACCTATAAAAGATCGCACTCTTTAATGAATCAAAATAACGAATATTAAATATATGTAAATAATTAATTATTTCAAAATTAAAAGTATAAGCACTCATAATAATTATGTGGTGTGAATTAATTTATATAGTCAGTATGAATTTAATTACTCCAATGTGGTCATATTCAATACACGCAAAGTGTACCAAGTCGGAACAACAGATGACATTATTATTTGTTCCTCGTAATCAAAACAGGTCTACTAAAATTCTGTATTATAGTCGTACCAATAGTTTATCTAATTGCATCTAAACTATAAACAAAAAACCTATATTCCACAAGAACTTTTAATTTAGTCTACTGAGTACAAGTCGAACTCTACACACCAGATTGCATACTATATAGAATAAAAGATATCCATACACGATATTAAATAAATAATGAAATTGCATACATTGTTCATTAAGATTCTCAAAAAATGAAAAAACTAATTTTATTAAAAAATAAAATTAAATACTAAAACTAAAAATCATGATTTTTAGTAAACAACTATAACAAGTGGTGGTGTTGGTGGCAGTGGCAACGGCGGTGTTGGTGGCAGTGGCAACGGCGGTGGCCGTGGCAGCGGCAGTGGTAGTGTTGGCGGCGGCGGTGGCGGTGTTGGCGGCGACGGTGCTGGTGGCGATGATGGGGCGTGGTGTTTGGCAGTAGTGAGGAGTATAAATTATATTATGAGTAATTTTGTCATGAAAAATATAAAATTAAACTTAATAGAATATAATTCTTATGTGAGATTTATTAGAATACAAGTTGACTAAATGGGGTCTAGCCCGAAGTCTCTCTTATTTTATCATTGCCTTTTTTTCGTATTATATATTATTGTCGTAACAAAACATAAATTAAATGCAATTTAAATTATTTCATCTTTATTTTCTTTTTCTATTTATTTTAATGAACCATTTTATTAAGTTATTTTCATTTTATAAATTTTTAATTAAGAAATTAAAAACCTAGTGTTCAAGTGACAGGTGCACCATCTTTTTTATGTTTCTTAAAATCATATGGACTTGAATGATTTGGCTTGAACTTAGTAGGTTCATTATCATAAATGAATTGAATAGGTATTAACTTTTTAGTGGCGCATATCCCTCTATTATAAATTTTACATTCTCTTTCATAAGTTTCCTGTTGGTTTTAGTATTCTGAAAAACGACAATCTGTCGATTTGAAATATCGAGACAGCAACCAAATGCAGTAAAATAAATTACAATAATCTGAAACTAATTTTAAAATAAGATTAAAATAGAATTAATATAATCTATTTTTCAGTTATAGAATAATACAGTAGATTTATAATAAATAAACTGTAATTAAAAAAACATAACACATTTTTTTTAAACTAATAGAAGCACTATTTTTTCGAAAACAAAAGAAAAAAAATACTGTTTGTAAAATAGTTTCCTGTATATAGGAACTGAATGTAAAAACAGTATCGAATTTAAAAAAAAAAAGAAACGAAAACAGAATGGAAGAAGAGTATACTGGTTGTGTTAAAAAATACCGAAAATAAAACAATCTTACAGAACAATTTTGGAACTGAATGGGATCGAGTCTAGCGTTGAACGCTATCTCCTTAAGACAAATTACGTCCTCGCTTCAGGGCTTGCGATTGAATGGACGTCTGCCTCCGGCATAAAACGATCCCTATGTGTAGAGGAAGCACGGCAATCTGCACGCCAACTAACGCTGCTATGCTTGAACTTTCTCAAAAACTCGAAATAGAATGAGGCAGAAATGCAGCAGAATTTCAGTATGAAAGAAGAGTGAGGATGGAAGATGAGTGATTAAACCGGATCTACAGCAGCCTTTAAATAGGCGCTACGGTGACGGTTCGGTTTAAACTGAACCGACACGACACCAGTTCAGCCTAACCCCAACATGTTCGAACCATAACTGATTCCAACGGCCCCAAACCCTCCAATGGTTCAGTAATAACGGTAACTTTTATTGAAAATTTAAATAATTTAAATTTTAAATTCTAAACTTTAATTAAATAAAGTTTTTACAAAAAGATAAGGGTTAAACCGAACCCACAACCCACGGACCCGGGCCCGACCTAGCTCGGCATGGCTGGCCGGTCGAACGGGAGGACGACGGCAGCAGCGCGCGCGTGTGGGGTTTGAATCGAACCCACCGTTGGGTAGGTCATCCCCCGTTCACAAAACTAGGTATCCCCAAAGGGCACACCCCTTAAGCTCAACTTGGCTTATATAAGCCACTCACCCAATACTCTCCTAACCAATATAGGATTGAACTTAGTTACTATCACTTTGTCAACTTCAATGGCACACTTTTGGAGATAATTTTTCATTTACTCATTAATGGTTTTGAATGCCACAAAATTCATGATTGTTTTACTTATGGAGATAAACAAATTAGAACCTGAAATCATCAAAAAAGATTAATCTAACACAAAGATAATTAGCTTCAAAGTTAGCTAAAAATCATAATCTAACTTTTTAAAATTCACTTTTTTTGAACAATCCCCCACATGAATGGAATTTAATGAAAAAGAAAATGCAACAAGATGCAGACACAGAGAAAGTTCAATAAGAAAAATTCTGCATAGGATAGGTGGCTTTTATCTTTGAACCTTCCCTTGTGAAAAAATAATCAAACTTACTAGCTAATCAGTGGATGCGATGCCTTGAACTGTTCAGGCATTTGTGTAAGCCAAGACAATAGAATTCACACAGAATTTTCCTAGACATAGCTAGGTTCTCACTATTGTGCCCATTTTGACCCTAGGCAAATCCTGGTTTCATGAGTGCTGTTAGAGAATTCAGCCGTAGCATTCTCAAAAAAGTGGCCCCTTCTCACTCGTGTAAAATTATTCTTATTAAGAGTATCCTACTATACCCCACTTGAATTTCAAGGTATAAGAACCATTAAAAGCATAGCTAAACTTAATAACGTTATAGATATCACTATACTATCATATGAATGGGTAGAAAATTTTATCTCCACAGTGATGACACTGAGTTACACACAATTCGATTGTCCCTTTGAATCTAGATCTTGAGATCTCTAGTCAGCTAAGTTGGGTAGCCATTGAGGCGACTCTTAATTTATAGGCTGTAAGCCCATTTCCCTCTATAAACAACTAACTTGCTTTCCGCTTAAGCCTTTAGTTAATAGATCCTCTATATTGTCTTTAGACTTTATATATTCAATTTAAATTATTCCACTTGAGAGCAAGTGTTTCACGGTATTGTGTCTGCGACGTATATGTCGAGACTTACCACTATAGATATTATTCTGTACTTTAGTCATTGTTGATTGACTGTCACAATGTATGCAGATGGCTGGCATAGGTTTAAGCCACATAGGGATGTTTTCTAAAATTTAGCGAAGCCATTCAGCTTTCTCTCCAGCTTTGTCTAAAGCTATAAACTCAGACTCCATTTTGGACCTCGCAATACACGTCTGTTTAGATGATTTCCATGACACAGTTGCACCACCCAAAGTGAATACGTATCCACTTGTGAATTTTGAGTCATTAGTATCAGATATCTAATTTGCATCACTGTACCCTTCCAGTACAACTGGATATTGAGTGTAGTGCAACCCATAGTTTTGAATGTATCTCAAATATCTTAGTACCCTTATGATTGTCTACCAATGGTCAGTCCAGGGTTACTAGTATACCTGCTCAATTTACTCACAACATATGCTAAGTCGAGTCTTGTACAATTCATTAAGTACATCAGACTTCCAATAATACGGAAATATTTCAATTGTGATATGCCTTTATCTGTATTCTTGGAGAAATATAGATTTATATCTACAGGAGTTTTTGCAATGTAGGTACCACTCTTATCAAATTTTTCAAGAATTTTTCCAACATAATGGGACTGAGATAAGGCTCATCTATTAGATGTTTTAGTGATTTTCATCCTTAATATAATATCTACTATTCCCATATCTTTCATGTCAAATCTCTTGTTCAACATATTCTTGGTAGTTTTAATTATAAAATTATTACTATATAAGATTAGTATATAATCAACATACAAACAAATAATGACATAACATTTGTCAGTGTCTTTCACAAAGACATATTTGTCATATTCATTTATTTTGAAACCATTTGACAGCATTACACTATCAAATTCTTCATATCATTGTTTAGGTGCTTGTTTTAACCCATAAAAAGACTTAATATGCTTACAAACTTTCTTCTCCTATTCTAGAGCTATAAAACCCTCAAGGTGTTTCATATAAAATTCTTCATGTAAATCTCCATTTAAGAAGGCTATTTTAATATCCATTTGATGTATTTCTAGATTAAATAATGATACAATAGAAATTAACATCCTAATAGAAGTTATTCTAGTCACAAGCGAGTAGGTATCAAAATAGTCTACCCCTTTAGTTTGCCTGTATCTCTTAACTACAAATCTCGCCTTGTATTTCTCAATTAATCCATCTGCTCTCATTTTTCTCTTGAATATCCATTTATATCCAAGAGATTTACAACCAGGTAGAAGGTCCACCAGTTCTCAAGTATGATTTTGCAGGATAGATTCAATTTTACTATTAATTGCCTCTTTTCACAAAGGTGCATCTGAGGAGGATATTGCAGTATTAAAAGTTTGAGATTCATTTTCTAACAAAAATTTTAGAAAATTTGGCCCAAATGATTTGAATGTTCTAACTCGTTTACTACGTCTAAGTTCATCATTCTCTCTCAATCCTTGATCCTTATCTTTCACTTGACTACTGCCTACTGCAACATCATTACTTCTTTTAAGAGAACTTATCTCTTGTGTAGATTTGCACGGAAATACATGTTCAAAAAATGATGCATTTCTAGATTCAATTACCGTGTTCATTTGAATCTCAGAATTTTCACTTCTGTGTACTAAAAATCGATATGCACTACTGTTATTTGCATATCCTATAAATATACAATCAATAATTTTTGATCCTATCTCAACCATTTTAAGATCTGGAACTACTACCTTAGCTAAACACCCCCACACTCTTAAAAATTTATAGGAAGATTTTCGATCATTCCATAATTCATACGGAGTTTTGTTCGTTTTCTTATGAGGTATTTTGTTGAGAATGTAATTGGCAGAAAGTATAGCTTTCCCCCACAAGTTCTGAGATAACCTATAACTAATGAGCAAAGCATTCATCATTTCCTTTAAAGTCCTATTTTTTCGTTCGGCAACTATGTTTTGCTGTGGAGTATAGAAGCTGTGGTTTAATAAATAATTCTATATTGTGAACAGAATTCACCGAAAGGTGATTCATATTCACCTCTCCTATCACTCCTTAAGGTTTTAATCTGTCTACTAAGTTGATTCTCAACCTCCGTTTTATACACAATAAAACTTTTTAAGGCTTCGTCTTTGCTTCTTAGCAAATATACATAACAGTATTTTGTACAATCATTTATAAAAGTGATAAAATACTTTTTGCTTCCTCGTATTTGAACAAATTTCAAACCACATATATTACTATGGATTAAACTAAGAGGCTCGGTACTTCTTTCCACAGATTAGAAAGGCGCTTTAGATAATTTAGCTTCTACACAAGTTTCACATTTATAATTTGAGTCAATATCAAATTTAGGCAAATAATCCATGTTAATTAATCTACACAAAGATTCAAAATTAACATGTCCTAATCTACCATACCACACAAAAGAAGACTCAAGTAAGTAAGTAGAAGATGTAATTTTATTCATAATTGAAACAACTGTGAGTATATTTAGTTTAAACAGGCCATCTGCCATGTACCTCTTCCCCACAAACAAGCCATCCTTACTAAGTATAAACTTATCATATACAAAAATTAGTTTAAACCCATGTTTGCTTAACAATGATCCCGACACAAGATTCTTCCGAATTTTAGACACATAGAGGACATTGTTAAGTCTCAGCTCTTTGCCCGATGTCATCTTCAGCACAACCTTTTCCCGTCCTTCCACTTTAGCAATAAAAGAGTTCCCCATGAATAGCTGTTCTCCACTTGTCACTGATTAATAAGTGGTAAACATCTTCTTATCTGTACAAACATGTCGGGTTACACCAGTATCCAGTCACCACTCCCTGGGGTTGGATCCAACCAAATTGACCTCGGACACTATAGCTATTAGGTTCATCTTAGACACATCATATAAAAGATTCTCTATTTCAGCAACGTTGGCTTAAAATTGCTCTATGCCTCTTCGAGGCATTTCCTTGGTCTTTCAAGCTATGACAGTCTTTCGTCCAATAGCCCAGCTTGTCACACACGAAGCACCTTTCCTTGAACTTCTTAGAATCACCACCCTTGACCTTTTGGTTGTATTCTTTCGCTTCTTTTCTTTCTGGGCTTGTTCTATCACGTTGGCCTTCGCCTTGAACTGGAACCCTTATGAACCTTTCTTCTCAGTAGTGCGGTTATCCTCTTTTATCCTGAGCCTGACAATCAAGTCTTCAAGCTTCATTTCCTTGCGCTTGTGCTTCAGATGGTTCTTAAAATTCCTCTAGGATGGTGGTAGCTTCTCAATAATTACAGCTAATTGAAGGACTCACTTAGTGTTATACCCTCGGCATGAATCTCATGCAGGATCAGTTGAAACTCTTGGACCTAGTTGATGATGGTCTTTGAATCCACCATTAGAAACTCGAGGAATCTACCGACCATAAATTTCTTCATCTCGGCATCTTTCGTCTTGTACTTCTTATCTAGGGATTCCCACAATTGTTTCGCCATCTTCAGCGAATTGTACACATTATACAACGTGTTGTCCAAACTATTCAGGATATAGTTGCGACATAAAAAGTCAGCACGTTTTCATGCGCCGACTGCAACCATAATTTGCCTGTCACCCTCGTTCTCAGACAACGAAGGAGCATCATCTTGGAGGAACTGCGCTAAATTCAGCGTCGTGAGGAAGAACAACATCTTTTGCTGTCACTTCTTGAAATCTGTCCCATTGAACTTTTTTGATTTCTCCCCATAGTTTACAAGAACCGTAGTCAAAATCGGGGTCGAAATAGAGGCCGAAATTGGAGCCAAAACAGAGGCCACCGCAGGGGTAGAAGCAGTAGGGGTAGGGTTCATTCTGTTGTCAGTTTTGGTTGCCATATCTATAAAAGTCGAATCAACACCGACACAGAAACCAATAACAAGTTTATAGAACTTTAAAATAGCAAATTAATATACTGTATCTAAAGTTTAATAAATCAACAGCAAGTAAAGTAAAGCGCTACTTGAATTAAATACCGACAGTAAGAAATTTCAGAAACTGAGTATGCAAATTTAATCTGTCTTAAGATTGTTGGTTCTAGTATTCTGAAAAACAACAATTCGTCTGTTTGAAAGATCGGGACAACAACCAAATGCAGTAAAATAAATTGCAGCAATCTGAAACTAATTTCAGAATAAGTTTAAAATAGAATTAATATAATTTGTTTTTCAGTTACAGAATAAGATTAAAACAGAATTAATATAATCTGTTTTCCAGTTATAGAATAATACAACGAATTTAAAATAAATAAACTGTAATTGAAAAAACATAGCACAGTTTTTTTAAAACTAAAAGAAACACTATTTTTTCAAAAACAAAAGAAAACAAAAAAACTGTTTGTAAAATAGTTTTCTGTACGTAAGAACTAAATGTAAAAACAGTATCGAATTTAAAAAAAAAAAGGAAACGGGAACAGAGGAGAAGAACGGTATACTGGTTGTGTTAAAAAATACCGAAAATAAAACAATCTTACAAAACAACTTCGGAACTGATTGGGATCGAGTCCGGCGTTGAACGATGTCTCTTTAAGACAGATTATATCCTCGCCTCGGTGCTTGCAATTGAACGAACGTCTGCCTCTAAGATAAAACAATCCCCATGTGAGAAAAAGCACGACAATTTGTATATCAACGAACGCTGCTGTGCTTGAACTTTCTCGAAAATTCGGAATGAAATGAGGTAGAAATGCAGTAGAGTTTCAGTATGGAAGAGGAGTGAGGATGGAAGATGAGTGATTAAACTGGATCTGTAGCAGCTTTTAAATAGGCGCTGCTGGTGACAGTTTGGTTTAAACCGAACCGACACAACACCGATTCGGCACGGCCAGCCGGTCGGACGGGCGACAACGACAGCACACGCGCGTGGGGTTTGGGTCGAACCCACAGTTGGGTAGGTCCTCCTCTATTCACAAAATTGGGCACCGCCAAGGGGCACACCCCTTAGGCTCAACTTGGCTTATATAAGCTACTCACCCAATGCTCTCCCAACTAATGTGGGATTGAGCTTAGTTACCATCATTTTGCCAACTTCAATGGCACACTTTTGAAGTCAATTTCTCATTCACCAAATAATAATTTTGAATGCCATAAAATCCATGATTATTCTACTCATAGATATAAACAAATTAGAATTTAGAATCATCAAAAAAGATTAATCCAGTACAAAAATAATTAGTTTCAAAATTAACCAAAAATCATATTCTAACTTTTCAAAACCTACTTTTTTCCAACATTTCCATATAATGTTGTGGATGTGACACATAAGTATGTTTGGAATGTCTAAAAAATTTAGTTTTTAAGATGTTTAGGCTTTTTTACAAAAATAAAAATAAAAAAAAGTTAAGGTATTTTGAATAATATTTTATAGTAGCTTTTTTATTTTTTACGTACTATTAAAATATCTAATATACCTTTATTTTTTGCTTTTAAGCTTGCGTTCGACTTTTTGATAAAAAATTAAATATGAAAAAATATAAAAAAAGTTAATTGATTACAATGGGAGGTCGAATACGTGGACTTTTTAAGAGATTTTTAAGCAAAAAATTTTTTGAAAAAAACTAGGCTAAATGAGGTTAAGTTGTAATATTTGAGATATTGATACAATTTTTATTTTTTGAATAGTATTGACTTTTTAATTAAGGGTATTATAGTAATTTTAATTCAAAATAAGTTTGGGAGTTTGGATGTGTATGGGTTTTTTTTCTTGGACTAAAAGTTGAAAAAAAAAACTAGTTAGATTTTTTAAAAAACCAAATAGTATGGCTTAAAAGGTATTTTTTTTATATACAAAAAGCCAACTGTTTTGGAAAACCAAACAGGGCCATAGTTTGCCTAGTCGATGGTTTTACCTTGTAGTGTTAAACTATGGAGAGAAAAATTGAGGGAAACTGTATGGGGTCTTTTTTTCTTCTCCTTCAAAAATATAAATGAGATTTAAAGTTTAACCATATTTAATGAAGGGATAAAATAGGCATTTTAATAGAGAAAATTATGACATCATCATTCATGATTTTCCTTTAAGTGAATGAACGATATATATGATTGGATGTCACTTTGTAAAGTTTAGCTCTTAAATCTTACACTACAATTTAATTGTTATGAAGTCACCTTAAAGTTATTGCATTAATTCGAATAATTTAATTTGTAGAGATTGTTGAGAAAATTATTTATTTAAAAAATTAAACTAATTGAATACAAGTGATTTCACTATATTAAAATATTTCTGAGATGGCAATGGATTTTATAACACATCGTTTATTTTATTCAAAATAAATATATTTATATAATTTATTTATTATCACTCAAATTTTTTGATAACTCGTGTTCGGACTAATTTGTGAGCATTTTGATTAATACCAGGGCCCTGAAGTCAATAATTAGCTAAATTCTTCAATGATCTTAATATGATTTAAACCGGTGATTATTAAAGAGTAAATTTAAGATCTGACTAATTGTGCTTACTCTTACGATTTTTATTATAATTCAATTGACCTATTTTATTTTGTATAAATGATTATGACATCTATTATTTGGTTAATTCAGATTAGTTATATGAACTTTAAAGTTGGCCAATAATTACTGAATTTTACCATAAAATTTTGAAATTA
This sequence comes from Heliamphora pulchella, assembly GCA_032270985.1. Taxonomy (NCBI): domain Eukaryota; kingdom Viridiplantae; phylum Streptophyta; class Magnoliopsida; order Ericales; family Sarraceniaceae; genus Heliamphora; species Heliamphora pulchella. The sequence continues at coordinate 84,748 of JAULJZ010174316.1, forward strand.
AACTTTTAGAGAAGCCCAATTTTATATAGGTCCCGTTTGGATGACCTTGTTTATTTGTTTATTGACTTATAAATTAAAAAATAAGTCACGTCGTTTGGGTAACTAAACAAATTAAAAATAAAAAAAAAACAAATAAGCTCATTTAGATAACCAAATAAATAAATAAATTCGTTTAGATAGTTAAATAAGTAATAAGTTGACTTATAAGTAAATAAGTAAATAAGCTCGTTTGGGTAGCTGGCTTATAAGCAAATAAGGCACAAATCATCCAAATAAACTTGCTTAAATGAAATTTAACTTATTTGCATAGTAAGCAAATAAGCAAATAAACAAAGTTCACTCAAATAGGATTATAATTCTCTCTCTTTTTATTTATATATATATATATATATATATTTCTGTATGAAAATAATTAGAGAGAGAGATGGGGGAGGAGCGAGAAGGGGTTGAAAGATAGAGAGCGTGGTGAAATCGAGTGGCCACGGGGTTGGGTTTCTTTTTTTTTGGTTCTGTGGTCACCGAAGGGTTTAAAGAAAGAAAAAGATGCAAAACCAAATAAACAAAATCAAAACGAAAACCAGAGAGAGGGAGGGAGGGAGGGAGGGAGGGAGAGGAAAACGCTGAAGGTTGGATTGAAAATCAGGTGAAATTTTGAGACTGTAAAAATATTCTCTCTCGCTGCGTATATCCCAACCTTATCTTCGCCGATGGATTCTTTCGATTTGGTTTCTTCAATCGTAGAGCTTTGCAAAGGTATATGCTTACATATCATCATCGCCATCGTAATCTTTGACCGCCAGATCTTCTACTTCCCTTTTCCTTTCTCTTCAGATCCTTCTTCTTCTTCTTCTTCTTCTTCTTCTTCTTCTTCTTCTTCTTCTTTAATCTTCGGTTTTTTGTTCTTTTCCTAATTTTATACCTGTTCTTTTTTTGTTTTTGCCTTTTCAGATCTCTCAATATTGTTTATTTCGAACAAATGCGAATTTATGCTTTTCTTTCCTACTGTTGCTTTTGATGCTTCATGTTTGTGTAGGTTTATGGTGTAAATCTGATTTCATCATATTATTGCTGTTGCTGATGATTTTGATATTGGATTTTCTGGTTAGGGTTTCTGTTTCATGTGCTCCACTTTATACTTGTCGATGATGATGTTATTTTGGAATTTCCTTAATGATAGTTTTGTATATATTACACACCTGGGTACCTGCTAACTAAGTAAGGAGACTAACATTGAGGGGTAGTTCCTGGTTTGGTTTTGGGTTTGCTCCCCAATGGTCTCAGTTAACTTCAGAGTACCAGGATTAGTTGAGATTTGCAGGCAAACTAACCGGACACCCAATTATCAAAGAGGGAAAAAAATGAAGTAGGGAAACCCTTGCAAGCAATTCTAACAACGAGGAAAGTGAGAAAAACTTTCCTGAATTCTCAATTCTTTTGGATTATAGATTCTTCACTCACCTCTTTCTCTCTACCCTCTCACCTATTGATATCTCGTTACAACAAATCTTAACAAAATACGTAACTGCTTCCGTCATTACACTTTTGCTCTGTTCTTTGACTACAAAACAGAGTTAAAGGCCCCAACTGTATAGGACCTTCCCCAGCACACCACCTTGACACTTCGGATTTCTCTTAGGCTTCTTATTGGTCCTTGTCAATCCTTTGTTCACCTCAGCCTCAGCTCCTGTGTTTGTAACATCCCTGGCCAATTCAGAACAGTCTTGTCCTCAAGGCTAGAATTCAAGAAACTCGTTGTGGGCGGTTGTGCAACCCTCCCATATCATATCTTCAATCTGTTGGATACCTTGTTAGAATTGTGTACGTAAGCATATTGAGATGGCTTTAAAATAGTAGGAATTTGCAAACCAGTTCTGTTATGACTCCCAATTGCATTCCCTTTATTAATCTCATCAGTGCTCCCAATATCGTCAATCTTATTTTTGTCTTTAGCCAAATCCCAATGCTTACAACTCCTGTTAGCACTTTGGCAAGGTGATATTTGTTGGAGTTGTAAACCCATCTCCTTCTTCTTTGAACACCCACACACACACGTATCAGCCAAACTCCCACATAAGTATTCTTCTTCTTCCGACCCCAAACCCATGAGCTTTGATTTATCCATCAGGCAATTGAGTTCTCATCTCATCCGTAATGTTGATAGCAGTTGGAACAAAATCACAAAATTGTTCAATGTGAAAACCTTGGTCCGTAAGTCGCTATGATGTTCAAGATGTGATCTGTCACTAAATTCAACCCATAGGAGATTAGTTGCGTCATCAAGTTGAAGCCTTGGGCTTTGTACTAGATGGCATTCTAAATTCCTCCTCTCTAGGTGCCCCAAAGTTTTCGATCTTACTGACGTTAGCTTCGGTTCGAGGTCCAGCATTGTTGTGAACGTGGTATGCCATATACTCTAAACGTGAATATAGATAGTTTCTTTTGCAAGACCAAGAGACAAGAGTGAACAAAAGTTGTGCCTTTCAAAACATTAAGCCTATCAGTCTCATTGTGAGATATGATTGCACATATAAGCGTTTGCAATATTACCAATGGCTTGCCTTGCTCACTCTATCATCACTTAGTTCTTATTAACAACATGAGAATCACTTGAATTGATGTGGTTGCGGTTGCTAGTATTGGGATGAAGTGTGTCTAGTATTCTATTAGGCCTATATAATTATTTTTTTGTTCTATAGGCTTTTAGGTTGGGGTGGGGTTCTCGACAAATTATCTTTCATTATGAGTAACGTGGTTCAGCCAAGAAATTCATTTTACGAGGCCTAGTTCGCAGGCAGGATGGGATGCCATGCAGTCAGTAGTGTAAGCTATTCCTTTGTATATGATGTAAACTATGAAAATTCCTGTATCTATTTGTGAGGCTTTGGATCTTTGTAACATACGCTTCTTATGGGAGGAGATGAGTAGACTCAAAAGATGCATTTAGTTTCATGGAATCAAGTTTGTTAATCAAACGAGGATGGAAGCTTCGGATTTCGAACGATGGAGGACATCAATTTAGCCCTCCTAACTAAGATTGGCTGGAGATTATTAACTAAAGAAAATAGCATGTGGATGCAAGTTCTCCGTAGCATGAGTCCACTAGAAATCCAATTAGTATAGGGTTTATAATTATATGGGCTTAAGGTTTAGGACTCCTATGGTGCTATAAATAAGACACTTATAGGAGTTTTAGAGTTATGGAGAAAATTAGAGAGGTTGGTTGGTAGAGAGAAGGGAGTGGTTGTACTATTTTATATACGGTGTAGTGGAATATTTTTCTCTTGTTCATGGATGTAGGTCGGTGCGGGCTAAACTACATTAATTCTCTGTGTTGTTTATTTTTCTATTTTTGTGCGTGAATGTTTGCTTTTGTTTACGTTTGATGATTAGTAATTAAATTCCAACTAGTATCAAAGTCGATGGTGGATGATTCAAAGCCATGGTTGGTGATTGGATCAAAGTTTTTGTTGATCTCGCATCTCGTAGATTTACTTTTTGGTCCTAAAAAAAATTGTTTGAAGACCGAGGTAGGAAAATCACCAGAATAGCAGTTAGTGCAAAGAACAGAACAATAAGAAGGTTGCGAAGAACGAATTCGACAACTTTTGTGCCAAGAACTAAAGGTTGTTTCTCGATTAACGTGCCATTGCACGAAATGTGATAAAAGGTACTGTTGCGGTGGGTAGTTTGTTGCTTTGTAACATTGGCTTCAATCCAGTGTGGCAGTAGGATTGAAATCAGCCGTTGAGCTTTTTTTCATTATATCGGTTTGTATATATAATAGAGAAATTCAAGACACGTGATTCCTGAAGTTTTTCAGCACTGCGGATTAGATTTTGCGAATTCTGCACTGTTTGATTAGATTGGGTAGGTCAACATATATTGAGATAGATTAGACGTGATCAAAGGTGATTAGGACGTATAGAGGCAATTTGTGCTGCATGTGACAAGAGTTGCATATATCTGGTATGTTGAAGAGTTCATGTTTTGTAATTGAGCCCTTTAAGGGCCACAATGAATTCAATTTACGACATGAAGGTGAAGAATATCTTGACATGCGAGTGACTGATTAAGGTTCTTATGAAGAAGTCTGAAAAGTCGAAAGTGATGAAGAATGAGTGGGAAGAGGTGAGGGACTTGACACTTTTTGGGAAGTCATCAAAGAAAGTGATATGGTGAAACTTTAGGCTAAGTAGCAGAGCAGCTACAAGTCGAACACATTGACTAATCGGCTGTATTTAAAGAAACAACTTTATTTATTTTAGATAACAAAAAAAATAAACTTTATAGGGTATTTGGACGAGTTCAACATGATACTAATAAAATTAGATTTTATCGGCCCAAAAATCGAGGATTTGAATAAATTAATTCTCCTGTTGGTCTCCTTACCTTCATCAAATAAGCATATGAGAACAATACTGATCTTTAGAAGCTCTCATATCTCATGTGATGCTGAGAAAGAGAGAGTGACACGTTATTAGGAAATGGGTTTATGGTTGCATTAAGTAGTAGAGAGGTCAGAGGTAGTACGTCAATGAGGCATAAGTGGTCCAAGAAGAAAAATGGTCGTTCCAAGTCGAGGAATTACAAAGTGGCGCGTTACTATTGTGATAAGAAAGGTCATATGAAAAGAGATTGTCCAAAGTTTAAAGCAGACAAAGCGAAAGAATAATCATTTAAGGCAATAGAGAGCTCCAAGCATGAAGAAATTAGATACTAGATTCTTGAGGTATAGAGAAATTAGATTAGATACTAGATTCTTGAGGTATGTATTAGACATGTGATGGGTTACTGTTTGGATGGCGAATAATGCAATTTGCAAAGGTGTTGGTGTAGGGATAGTGTGGTTTTGCATGCTTGACGAAACCTTTTTGACCATGACCAGGATTAGACATGCGTCAAATTTAAGGAAAAAATTTAATTTAACGAGGGATGTTGGATTCGAGAGGCTACAAGTTTTTGTTCGGAGGTAAGAGTTCTTTGGATTTCCAAAGGAAACAAGAATGTGTTACACAGATAGATGATTGACAATCTATACAAACTCGTAGGGAGTGTTGTGATAGATGGAACTACTACTAAACATTATATGAGTATTATAGGTAGGCAATCTACACAGACGTAGTGTAAGGGTGATCAGGGTTAATAATTGTTGTGGAGAAACACATATAATAGAAGTGACGAGGTCGTGCAAGTGCACAAGTGTGCAAATCGGATGGTGTGCAGGATGCCAAGAAGATGCAACAACAACAGTTGTTGGATGTTCACAAGAAAGTTCCAGGCAAAGAGATTGATACGACTAACTTGAAAAAAAAGAGCACATCTCAGCAGAAGCGAGTCTTCTTTGCTTTTGAATTGGTTAATGGCGGTAAATGGTGACCTCTCCAGTTGTGTGCACAAAAGGGGAGAGGTAGAGCCACGTTATTCTACCAAGTAGTGAGCTTTGCTGGGCACCCTGAATAGAGAAGTGGGCATCTCGGTTTAGAGGTGCGGGCCATAAATTTGAGGCTTAAGGCTTCTATGATGTCCATATAAATTTGACACTTACGGGAATGTTATAGTTAAGGAGAAAATTAGAAAGACTAGCTAGTAGAGAGAAGGAGGAGGTTGTACTCTTTTACATACCGCGTGGTGGAATATTTTTTCTTTCGCTCCCATAGCCTTTTGCAAATTATATGATTCTTTTGATAGCAACATTCTTTTTGTCATAATCATTTGCAGGCTCTAGCTCACCGCTAATTTGAATCAAAATCACACTAAATTGAATCAAAATCCCCGTTCTTTGCCACTTCCTTTGTGCTCTATCTATTATTGTCGTTCCTGGGTTCTTGGATTTCCTTACCAATGCTTCAAAATCAATTCTTGCATATAGCTTGAACACTTGTGAATGGCAGTATATTTGAATACCAGCCTTGATTACCTCAGGCCATTTGTGAAACATCTTACCAAGAATTCTTCAGGCATGCCCATCACCTTGTTAGCTAATTCTTCAATCTTCTTTGGTAGATCATCAATTCAAAGACTGCCTCAGTTCTGCAAGTGTTCCATTACTCTTCATCAATTTTCTTCAAGATGTTTTGATTTCTGTAGACTTGGAATCTGCAGATATTTGGATTATGGGAGTTCTAGAACAGTGTTTCTATCGACTTATATTAGTTTCAAATTCATACCATTCTGCGTCTTTTTTTATGTTTTCTTAATATTGTATAGATAACGAATAATTTGGTATTTATTATGGCTTCTTTTGTTTTTAAGCAACTCAATTTATGGGGTTGATCTCTGAGTTGATTTATTGGAAATGGTCTTTATATTCTGTCTAGCTAATGGCTACTGTCAGTTCATTGGTATTTATGGCATGCTTTGTATTCTGCCCTTTCAACTAATTTAACCCAGTATACAGTATGTACTTCTAGTCAGTTAACAGCAAGGGCAGGTATGTTGACTTGTCTCGTTGGCTGCCACCATTTTTTCTAAATCAACTTGTTTTAAAGTTAAGAAGCTGCAGCTATTTGTTATGTTTGAGTTGATGGATGTTGAGTCCAATTGTGTCAAGGGCAGGATTATGTGCACATGTTGCATCATCAAATGGGAATCTTGGCCAGGATTACTAATATTTCCTCTTAGCAAATTTGTCTTGCAGGATTTGGGTGATTCCTAGTGCAACTTCGTGTATTGTCTTAGTCGTAAGACTTCTTATGCATGTAAGCGCCTATTTTTCTTTCCCTGCTTGGAAACGAAAAAGAGAAGAAGAATGAGCTTGTCCAACGTAGGCCCCCCTACCAATGATAAAAAGCTAAGTAACACAGGAAAGGTGACAACTTTGAATCCGAATGCAGCGGAGTTCATTCCTTTTGCTCTCAGATCATCCTCTGGAGGCCCTTGCATTGCAGATGCGTCGACAAGTTTGGGTGCCTCTGGGCCTGGGACATTGGGAAAAGCTGTGCTAGATCGATCAGAGTCTTCAATTTCAAATAATTCTGATGAAGAGGCTCACCAGTACTGGCGCCGCCAGCTTCCCGATGATATCACTCCTGACTTTAAGGTTATGGGGGAAGATGAGTCCCAGAGACTTAACAACATCACTTTTTCAATGTTATCCTTACATGATGAGAATGAAACCTCAAGGTTATCTGCTTCTTCAGGCAGTGGCATTGTGTTGAAAGAGCAGCATGACTTGTCTTCTCATGGAATGAATGGGAACAGCTTTACTGAGAAGATTAGATATTCTGTTCCATCCTATGGTGAAGATGCATCTTCAGCCAACTTCCTACATTTGCCAACTAAACCTTGGGACAAGCCAATGGTTAATAATGATCAACTTCTTTCCACTGTTAGAGAGGGACCCCCAAATAGTGGGAATTCTAGACTGGGTTTGCAAAATGAGCAAGCAACAGCAGAGATTACAGAGATCATTACTCTTGAGTTTTTGGCTACACAATTTCCTGGTTTTGCTGCTGAGAGCCTTGCAGAGGTGTACTTTGCCAATGGAGGTGACTTGAACTTGACAATTGAAATGCTCACTCAGCTTGAGGTATGATAAACGTTTTAACTTTGTCCAAGATGAGTGGACTTGTATCTTTCTTAGAGGGTCAAGATTTAGTTCAACAACATGCGTAAATTCATGGCCTTTCCATGATATTAGTATGAAGATTTACTGCAATATGTTTAGTACACAACATGTTTTGAATCTTTTTTTGAAAGCACATTCTGTCTAAAACTACAGAATTTTTATTTTTTTGGTTTCCCTTCTTTTATTAATCGGAGAATCGTGACGCTAAACAAGTTGTATTTGAAGTCAAGATAGGATTGAAAAAACCATTCTTGTAGCAAGAATTTTATGGATTAAATGGTTTGTTGGTATAGTAGAGATTGAAGGAAAACATATAAATTGCCATAATGGCTAAGAATGCTTTTGATAAAATTTATATGAACCAAAATTTGTTATATGGAGGATGATTGTTTTTTTTTTCAGTGATTGACAACCAAGGACAAAACTAAATGCTTCCAATTGGTTTGGCTACAAGAATTCTTCTTGTTCGTTTTTTCCTTGAACTTTTTTCCAGATTTTGGACATATATGCACAAGTACATAAATACATCCATGTGTGTGTTACTTGAACGGTGTAATGTGTGTAATGGAGGATTATTGTTCTATACAAAATAATTTGCATAGATATGCTGAAGAATTTTGATGGATGCTTGGTTTAAGCTGACTGTGGAGAGCAATCCCTTTGATGCCTTCTTTTGGCTGCGAGCAGTTTGCTCCCATAGATGATTGAGGTGACTCTTTGCAACTGGTTTTTATCTTAGGCATTGATTGGCAACTAGCTTAAAAGTTAGCTTTTTTGTCTTTTTGCACTTTTAGCCAAAATGCTAAATTTGGTTCAAAGTAGGTTGTTTGGTAAATTATCTTTTAAGCTAGTAGTTTTTTTGAAATTGGTTGATTGGTAAAAAGTTAAATTTTTTGCCTTTTATTGAAATTGGACACACTTGCCTTTCTATATAGTTTAAAATAACATTATCTATAGTTGGTAATGGTAGTAAATAAATTATGAGCGAGGGATATTACTTTTTTTTGCTAATAAAAGTGGTGGGAGTTTGAATAGAAAATTCTTGAAATTTGTGTCTTGATTTGACTTTTTTTAAAGTTTTCTTGCCAAACGGGCCCATGCTGGCTTTTTTACGTTTTTTTGCCTAAAAGTGAAAAAGCTAAAAAGCCTTGTTTGCTAATCAGGGCCTTAGCTTCCAATTTCTTAGGCAGGAGAACCAAACCAGAGTATGTGGACAAACTAAATGATGAAATCTGTTCCTGTGAAATATGAACTAGCTGATTGCGCACAAGAGGATTTGTGACTCGGGGGGATATCTGCTATCATATAATTAAGTTGTTGTTTGGTAACATTGTCAGTTTTTTGTTCACAGAAATTTGTAACATGTTTTTGTTTAATTTTGTAAAGAACAAAAAAAAGAAGCATGTCGGTACGTACATCTATTGTCAAAAAACTTGTTTTGCAAACAAGCAAGGGGGTGCTTAGAGGTGGTAGC